>WBMV01001829.1:0-116000 GCA_013396655.1 Campylorhamphus procurvoides | reverse complement strand
GGGGTCGCCCCGGCTCTGGCTCCGCCCGCCCCAACACCACATGATCCCAGAAACTTTTCCCGTCCCGCCGTCGGAAAATGGCGGCGTAGGGAGCGGGGCTCTCGCATCCCGGCGCCGGCCGCTCCCCCCGCGCCATGACCCGCTGGGTGCCCACCAAAAGGGAGGAGAAGTACGGCGTAGGTGAGGACACCCCGCCCCAGCCTCCCCCCGGCCGTCCGGCTGTCCGTCTGTCCGTCCATCCCTGCCCCGCTCCGCTCCCCCGGGATGCAGCGCGGAGCCCCCCCCGGTATTCCTGATATTCCCGGTGTCCCCGGGACCCCCCGCCCGCCGGGACGCGCTCCGAGGAACTTTGGGAAGTTGGCTGGGAGCGAGCTGCGCTCCGCCTGGAAAAGAAAAGTTGCCTTTCCCTTCTGCTCCGCTGGGCACAAGAGGCTTGGAGTTGTTCCCACCCCGGTTTCTTCCCTTCCTTTCCCTTCCCTTCCTCCCTCCCTGCTCGGGGGTGGCAGCGCGACAGGATGCGCTTCCAAGGCTCGGGATTGTGCCCTGCCCGTGGATGATAAAACATCTCCGCCCTGGTTAAACTGCACCAAAGCCCCTTGGGTTTGGGCAGGGCTGTGCCAGGAAGGCCAATCTTGAGTTTAAAGATGTCTTGAGTTTAAAGTTTCATTTGGAGAAAAAGAGTTTTTTTCGTTTTTGTTAAAATTAGGGATTGTGGAGAAGGAAACTTTATTGGCACGAAGGAGCGTTTGTCTTAAGGAAGGAAATAATAAATCTGACTGTTCAAATTGGAAAGGAGAAATTCAGTGTCCACCAGAGTTCTTGGACTGGGCTGATGGTGGAGGAAAACTTTTCATATAAAAGCACAGATAAGCCTTGTATAAACAAAGCGAGTAGGAAGGAGGGAGTTTGTGGGTGTAAGGAGAGCCCAAGTGAATTATAGGAATTAATTTCAGATTTTAATGTGTATGTCCTGAGAAAACCCCGGGTATGGCTTTGAAATGATCAGCCAAGCAGTGTGTGAGAGCCGGGAATAATGAGGGTGCAGGACAAATGCATGGGAGCAGAAGGGCTCCTGAAGTCCCCAAATCACCTGCCTGGTGGTGTGGGATGATGGGTGCTTTGGAAAGACTGGCATGATAAAGTGGCCTGGAGTAGAATAAAAACTGGAGTTCCAAACCAGTGACACTGGAAAGCAAGTTCCTCTTGTGCAGGAGCTCGTGGCTCTGGTGGAGGAGACTGCCCCGACCTGGCTTTCCAGGAATCCCTGGCTTGGAAGGGATTTCGTAAAGATGGGAGAGAAAGAAGTGTGGGATAAACTGAGGATTTTAAAATGGGTTTGAAGTGTATTTGGATCTCCAGTGTGGGAGATGGGGTAGTAAGAGAACAAGACTTAAATGTAGTTTAAGAATTAAACCCCCTGTTTTCCAGTTTGAAGAAAGCACAAGATGATGTGCTGAGTTGGTGCTTAGTTATTTATTATAACTTAATGTATATTAGTGTTTTTTATTTGTGTTCACTGCTCTGCAGAGAGGTTTACTGTGATTTTCTAATAGGTTTTACTTTGATAGTTTGTTTTCTTTTTCCTGCAAATAATCTGAGAGGGACCGTCCTCCCCAACCTGGGGTCTTTGCTGAATCACAGGGGTGTGAGAGTTCAAAGCAGATGTAGCATTGGAAGGAGATAAAATTGCATTTACAGCTGATTGAAAGTTGCCATTCACTGGGCTGTTTTGGGATGGATAACTTGCTTTTGGTGTCTCTGGGTTTCCTCCTGAGAAAAATTAGTATTCAGTTTGGTTTGGATATGTTTGTGTTCTTAAAAAAGGGCGCTTGTGGACACTGTGAGTCTTCTGAAGGTTTATTTTCTGCTGCTTGGGAAACTTGGAGGTTGTGGAGAACTGATGCAACAGTGAAATTGTCCCAAACAGAGCTGGAAAAGGCACTGCTAAGCTGGAAGTTCTACCATAAGAATATTTTTCATGCTATTTGCCATGACAAGTCTTGGAGACTCTGTATTGTCTGATGGTGAAACAGAAGCATCAAGGGAGGACTGTTACTTGAATGGTCATCCTAATGATACATAATGTAATGTATTTTGTGTGTGTCTCATCAATCCACACAAATACCTCCCAGAGGGGCCAGAGGATGGTCTCAGGCTCTTTTTGGTGGTACCCAGCAATGGCCATAAACTAAATCACAAGAAATCCCATCTCAACCTGAGGAAGAACTTTTCTTGGTGGTGGCAGAGCCTGGCACAGCTGCCCAGGGAGGGGAGTTGTGGAGTCTCCCCCTTTGGAGACATTCCAAACCCACCAGCTCCAGGCAGAGGATGGGACTGGGTGCTCTCCAGAGGTCCCTTCCACCCCAAACTCTTCTGGGATTCTGGCTGCGTGCTGCCCTACAGCAGAAATGGCAGGAAGGTGTGTATTGTGGTCATGTTGCTTCTGTTGCAATCGTGGGAGCTCTGAAATGTGTGCCTAGAAATGTGTAGAGAGGTTTATATACAAAGAGAGGTTTATATACAAAGAGATGTTTATATATGTCTGTACATAAACAGATGTTTATATATAAAATATATGTGTGTTTATATAATATATGTATGTACTTTTCCCCTCTCCTCTTGACTAATATATTCCTGTTCACAGCTGAGTTTTTTTAACCTCTCCAGACCTGAAGGTTCACAGCTGAGTTTTTTTAACATCTCCAGACCTGCAGATTTGCTGCCCCTGCTGCAGCTGGAATGGATTCTGGCAACAACCAGCAGTCAAACCCTGGTGGTTCCCAGGTGTTTTAAGGAGGGGTCTCCTTGCCCACCCCTCCCCTGGCAGGCAGGACCACGGGGTGCTGCTGGGTGTCCTGCACTGGTGGGAAGGGAGTTTCCTGCCCCACACCAGGAGGGCTGTGCAGAGGCATTATTATCTCAGCAGGCTCTTGTGAGTGTGACTCAGCTCTGCTTCCTGCAGGCAGGCTGGGTGTGGGGAGGATGGGATAATATGGTTATTGCATTAATGTATGGCAGGCCAGGAGAAACAGGAAAGCCATCAGCTGTGTTGGAGGAGCAATTCCCTGCTCCCAGTGCTGTGTGTCCTCCTCCTTCCTCTCAGTCTTGCCTTCCATCTCCCACCCTGAGCCAGGGGTTGTGTTGAGGGGGCCACCTGGGTGTGTGGCTCCTGCAGAGGGGACATCAGAGGCTTTCAGAGAGCCCCAGGGCTGCCCCTGTCTGCTGTGTACCCTCGGTGTCACCAGTGGCTGCCCAGTCCCACCTTTCCTGATGTGGAAATGGTCATTTTGGAGCTCTTCCTTAATGAGATACTTTGGGATGCTTAATAGGCTGCTTTGGGAAGCCTGTGAGCCTGAGCAAGGCTGCTGAGAAAGCATCAGGTGGTGGTAGTGGCTTCCAAATCCTGTTGATTTCTGCTATTATTTGACCTTTTCCCTTTGGGCTGAGAACTGCAGTGAGAGGTAGAGCTGGTGCTGCTGTGCTTGCTACAAATATTGTATTTAAAATGCCTTGGTGCTCAGGGGTTTGTACTCATATAGAGGAATTGGACCACTACTGTGGTGCTGTAATCCTTTTTTCCCTCCTCTTTTCTCTTTTTAATAAATGATGAAGTAGAAAAATAGTGCCTTTGGATGGTCAGAGGTAGAATTTCCCAGTTGCCAGGCTTGTGAGCTTTGCTGAGATCCTGTTAATTTTCAGGATTGGTGGTTCTCCTTTGCTATTCCCAATGAAAACAGGGATAGTTGTGCCCTTGCTGTGGTCAGTAAATGTGGGCTCTGCCTTGCAGGCAGGGTGCTCCTGGCCTTGGACAGCTGGTCCTGTGTCCAGTTCTGTCCCCTCACTGGGAGAAAGACATGGATGTGCTGCAGCGTGTCCAGGGAAGGGGCTGGGGGGGCTCAGCCTGGAGAAAAGGAGGTTCAGGAGGGACCTTCTGGCTCTGCAAGTCCCTGATGGATCCAGGGCAGGGTTGGGATCTTCTCCCAGGAAGCAGGGACAGGAGCAGAGGGAACAGCCAGATGTTCAGGTGGAATTTTCTTCATCGAAAGGGTGGTCAGGGCTTGGCAGGGGCTGCCCAGGGAGGGTTGGAGTGTCCAGCCCTGGAGGTGCCCAAGGCAGGACTGGCCGTGGCACTCAGGGACAAGGTGGGCATTGGGCACAGGGTGGGCTCAGGGGCCTTTTAGGTTGGAAAAGACCTCCAGGATCATCAAGCCCACCCTGTGCCCAATGCCCACTGTGTCACCCAGCCCTGGGCACCGAGTGCCATGTCCAGTCATTCCCTGGACACCTCCAGGATGGGACTCCATGCCCTGCACTATGTAGGGTGTGTGTCTACATTAATTTAATAAACCTGCATTAATTTAATAAAAACAAGAAACCACCCCCCAAACAAATCCACTTTTCCTCTGAGCCACACCAGTGGGAGTTCCTGTGTTTTTCCTTGTGACTGATGAGCTCTTGTTGCGTGTCAGGACATGGCAAATCATACCCAGCCTGGTTTTGGATGTGGACTTTGGCCACACTTCACAGTGAGGGTGTTTTAGGGCCTCTCTGAGATGGGAAGAGCTTTTCCAAAGGTGTGTATGGAAGTATCTTCAAACCAGGTACATGGAAATGTGGATTTTTCATTGTTAGAGGAGGGCTGTAAGGAGTTGATGGACTAAGTGGTGGCACAATGGTCATGATGCAAATTTTGAAATTGAGTTGTGCTCTTTAAATGAGGAGTTGGACTTTGGTAAGAGCAATGCTGGTGAAAGCACAGGAGCTCCTGTGGCCCAGCCCTGCTGCTCCTGGGAGGACTGGGATGCTTTAGGATGGATTTAAGGCTCTTGTGGAACCCTGGAGTTCCTGTTTATTAAGGTGATGATCTTGTGTGTGCAGATTTGTGCTTTTAAGTAGGGAAGAAGACATTTTAAGGCACCTTAGGAATGCATTTTAGTAATTTTAGTGCTGCTGTGTTGTGAGAGAGCTTTGGAGCTGCCTGGCACGACAGGATGGGTACCTTTGTGGCAGCAGGATTGTGCTCTGACACATCCCAAACCCATGGAGGGAAAATGCAAATGTCCATGAAGGTTTGCTGCTGTATTGATCAGTGTTTGATCAGTATTGATTGGTTACAGCTTTGAGTGGGCATGTGGTGGTTCAGTTGCCTAGAGACAACATTCCCCATGGGCACCCAGATTAGGGGTTTGCTGGTGGCATCCCTCTCCTGTGAGGAAAAGCTGGGAGAACTGGGGTGATTCATCCTGGAGAAGCTCAGGGTGACCTCATTGTGGCTTCCCAGGACCTGAAGGGGCTACAGGAAAGACAAGAAGAGGGACTGGGGACAAGGGATGGAGGGACAGGACACAGGGAATGGCTTCCCCGTGCCAGAGGGCAGGGCTGGATGGGATATTAGGAAGGAATTGGTGGCTGGGAGGGTGGGCAGGCCCTGGCACAGGTTGGGCAGAGAAGCTGTGGCTGCCCCTGGATCCCTGGGAGTGTCCAAGGCCAGGTTGGACGGGGCTTGGAGCACCCTGGGCTGGTGGAAGGTGTCCCTGCCCATGGCAGGGGTGGAATTATATGATCATTAAGGTCCCTTCCAACTCAAACCAGTGTGTGATTCTATCTTGCAGTACCTTTTATTTCCATGTGCCCCCATCCCTGACATCCCACAAAGCAGAGGGAAGGGCTGGTGCCTGAAACACACTCCTTCCTCCATGAAGGACCTTAATTTGACTGCAGGCATGTGCTTAATTACTCCCAGTTCCCTCAGCAGCCACTATTGTTCTCTGTCAATAAACACTTGTTGCAAACCAGAGATTGGAGAGGGATAAAGATACCGGATAAGTGTGCACTCCTGTTTGTTTTCGTCCAGGTCAGGGACAACATGACAAGCTGGGATTGTTCTGAGAAATGATTTCTAGAGGGATTTACCAGGAATTATTGTTTTTTTTTCCCCTCCTCACAAAGCACATACTGGCTTCCAGTAGGCAGCCTGATCTGTAAGAAAGCTTTTATTTAACTCTGCAGAGAAAGTTTGGGGTCAATTTAGGGACTTTTTTTTTTTTTCAGCTATTTTTTTTTGCTCTTGCTCCTGAAAAATGCAAGGGGAGGGAGAATTTTCACAAGGTGAGGTTTCACACTATACATGGTACACAAGTGACAGTAGGTCAGGGGCTGATTTAAAGGTTTTGGTTTGGTGTTTTCAAGGGTTTTGGTTTGGTATTTTCAAGGGTTTTGATTTAGTGTTTCCATCCCTGGAGGTGCCCAAGGTCAGGTTGGATGGGGTTTGGAGCAACCTGGGCTAGTGGAAGGTGTCCCTGCCCATGGCAGGGGGTGGGTGGGATGGTCTTTAAAGTCCCTTCCCACCCAAACCCTTCTGGGATTGTGATTTCAAGTAGCACCTGAATGGGTTTTGTACTCATGCCCTTTCTCTCTCTTCCCTTACAAAAGCTTGACTCAGATGCAGTGCAACAATGCTCCTTTTGGGCTCTTTGCCATGCTTGGCAGGGATTTCTCTGTGTTAGAAGTGCCTTTTCCTTCCTGCTGAGGGAGGGGGAGCATGAGCTGGAGGTAACCTGGAGTCAAAGGCAGGTCTCCAGGAAGCCTTGCTGTCAGCTGCAGCTCCAGGAAAGAGCCTTGGGAGAGTTTTTGCCCTGCAATATTTGTGTTTCTGGGCTTTGGCCAGTGGAGCACATGCAGGATGTGCCTTGTGTAATCCTTCAGAGCAGCCCTGCAGGACTGAAATCCAATCCATCTTGTTAAATACCTGGAGATGTGTCTGAGGCCAGAGAAAGAGCTGCAAGCTGACTGGTATTAATGAATGGAAGCTCCAACAAGGAACTGCTGCTAATCCAGTTTTAAGGTATTTACTCCATCAGAGGTGTCAGTCTTGCCTCTCTCTCCTCTTTGTGAAGTCCAAAACTTCCACAAAAATTCCTTCCTTATGGGGCTTTTTTGACAGGGAGATGAGCCACTGTAAAAGTTACTTTTTAATTTTTGTTAAACCCATTTTTAATTCTGTTTTCTAGCCTGTGGTAGCCCCTGAGGCTGTTCTGACAATAGTCATTTTGCTGACTAAGGCTTTAATGAATCCCTTAATGAGTTATTGGAATGCTTTCCTCCTTCAGCTTTTGGTGGGGAGGGGGAATTGAAATCATGCCCTGTCTAAACCAAAGAAAAAATGCTCAGTAAGAGATAATTCATGTAATTCTGAAACTTGATCTCTGTTTTCAGTCTGGAGCTATGAAAATATTTATGTATTTATAGCATTATCTGCCTGTGTTTATGTAATTTGTGCATGAAATCTGATTTCTGATGGAAAAACTCCTCGCCCGAGAAGCAGCAGTGGCTGAATTTCAGTTCCATCAGCAAAAATTGGGAAATATCTCTGGAAATATTTTTTTCTGCTCCATGTAGCTTTGTAACTAAAGTGAAATAATTACACTGAGAACCGTTCTGTGTAATCATGGATCCATATACGTAACAAAACAAGCAGATGGATGAATGACTGAAGCAGCTATTGGCTGTGAGACATGAATTTTGGGGTTTTTTTCTATAATATTTCTTAGCACTGCTGCTTGATTTCGAGTGCTGCTTATATTATTTCTGCACAACCCATTTTATACGACGTTTTCAGAGGCTTCTGGTGGCTGATTTTGCCCAAGGGTGTTGGAGTAGCAAAATGTCTTTGTGTTACCCAGCAGAAAACACCAACAAGTGAGTGGTACAGGGTTTGCTGTGTAATTTGGGCACATTTATGGCAGTGAAAATGTACATCAATACCAACAAGTGAGTGGTACAGGGTTTGCTGTGTAATTTGGGCACATTTATGGCAGTGAAAATGTCCATCATCCATGGATGTGCTTGGAGGCACTCGGGGTTTTAAGGCACTGTGTCTGCTCTTGGAGGAGAGATGTCACTCTGATGTTTGTACTGCACAAATGATTCAGTGGTGAGATGGGAAAGCTGCTGGATTTTGGGTTTTGGGAGCGTGCTGTGCCATCCCTGAGGAGTCCCATGTGTGGAGGGCATGGCTGTGGCAACGTGGAGAACTTTCTTCCTCATGGAGGAACCTTGTGGCTTGACCTGAGGAGCTGCTGGCAGAGTTTCCTGGAAGCACAACCCGTGGGCAAGCTTGGAAAACGTGCCCTTGGCAGTGCAGGGGGCACTGGAGTGGCACAGAGACTCTGAATTGCCTGGAAGCCCCTCCAAGCATCTCAAGAGCTTCTGGAAGGCCAGGCTGAGGTGTTTGTGTCTGCTCTGCCTGCCTTCCCCTTTTGGGGTCAAAGCACGGAAGCCCTGACGTCAGTGGCTTTGCAGTGGGATGCAATAAAAGAACATCTGTTTGGGAACTCCCAGGGACCTGAAGAGATCACACCATACCCAACCTCATCTCCAAGACCTTCAGCTGGGCTGTCCCAATTGCCACAACTGGAATAAAAAGGGATATAAATTTGGAAGTAATGAGTCAAACCTTGGTGCCCAGGAAGGGGCAGATCCTGGAAAGCTCCACTCCTACCTGTGTCTCCCAGCTGGTGTTTAGCCTTGAAGATCCTCCTGATGGTGCCAGATGGTCTGCAGGAAACAGCCCTGGCAGCAGGGAATGGTTCAGTGGGTGGAACTGGGTCCTTTTGCTGCCTCACAGGATCCGTGGCAAAGGCACCAGCAATGAAGAGGAAGCAACTGGTCATGTCCAAAAAGGATCCTGCAGTAGACCCTGGGACAGGAAATGTCCCAATGATGAGCCAGATGGAAGTGGCTGATGATAATTTGAGTTTCTGAGGGTCTGGATTGTCTGAGCTGTGCCTTGGAATGCCCTATAAATGCCATCCTCTGGTTGTACCTTGGAATGCCCTATAAATGCCATCCTCTGGTTGTACTTTGGAATGCCCTACAAATCCCACACTCTGGCTGTGCCTTGGAATGCCCTATAAATGCCATCCTCAGGCTGTGCCTTGGAATGCCCTATAAATGCCATCCTCTGGTTGTGCCTTGGAATGCCCTATAAATGCCATCCTCTGGCTGTGCCTTGGAATGCCCTATAAATCCCCACACTCTGGCTGTGCCTTGGAATGCCCTATAAATCCCATGCTCTGGCTGTGCCCTGGAATGCCCTATAAATCCCATGCTCTGGCTGTGCCTTGGAATGCCCTACAAATCCCATCCTCTGGCTGTGCCTTGGAATGCCCTATAAATCCCATACTCTGTGCCTTGGAATGCCCTATAAATCCCATGCTCTGGATGGGGATGTGGCTTGGTGTGTTGCTTGGGGCAGGAGTTACAGATAAAGGTCTATGGGAATCCTTAAACCTTGTGTTGACTAAATATAAGGTCAATCTCCCAACAGGAGTGTCTCAATGGAAACCAACATCAAAATGGCAAGAAGGGGATTTTTTTTAACTCTAATTATTGCTTTTTACCACCTTGATGGGAAATTAGGTTTATCTTTGGAGGCTTCTGACTGGAGCAGGTGGAGAACATGAGCCCTGCTGTCCTCTCCCCCTCCAGCCCCAACCTGGAGACTCTCCCACTCATTTTATGGGTTGTGGAGGATGAATTCTCTCTCCTGCACTAGATGTGGATCCTCACCCCCTGCTGCTGTTGGGTTGTTGTTGTCTTCTTACCTTGGCTGGTTGGTGTGTCTCCATCAATCCATCTCCTTCCCTGTGCTTCTCTGGCCAAGAATCTGAGGTGGAGTAGATTTGAGACACTTGTTTTATTTCCTCCTGACTGAGGTTGGGGTGTCTTGTGTCGTGGGCTTGGTTTTTGGATTTCTTTTTTGGTCTGTGGATGGATTTCTGAATTGCCATGTGAAGGGTAAGTGGTTTTTACTTGATGGCGTTTTTAGTTTAGAAAAAACCCAAACTGGTTTGTGGCTTTTTTTCTCCATTTAGTTTTGGAGGTGTTTTGGGTTCTGTTTCAACTCAGAGTTGGTCTGTAGGTGGCATGGCTTTGGTCCTTCCCTGTCACTTCAGTGTGAGAGTCCATCAGGACCAAACACCAACCCTTGGTGTTCTGATGGAGAGCCAAATGTTCTCTTGGTGTTTATTCCATTGCACTTGATTTATTTGTTGGGTTTGTTGGACTCTAACTAAAGCTCCACAAGGATTAAAGAAGCACAGGAGATGTTTATGGGGATGACAGGGATGTCTGCAGTTCCATGGGGTGGCATTGCTTGGGTGGGTTCCCTTTAGGGAAGCTTTTCCTAAAGGGTTGATCTGTCTCTAAAATGCTGATTTTTGAGATTTGGGCTTTGGCCTCTGTGCAGTGTGATGTGTCTCCTGCTGAATCCCAGGGTTGGGCTCAGTCTTAAAGGTCTTTTCCAACTTCACCTTTTCTAGTCCTAGAATTAATTGGTTTTATGGGGGAAAAAATCCAGTCCCTCTTTGAGAAGCAGTTGAGTCTGGGGAGTGCCTAAAGTAGTTCTCTTTTGGCTCTGGGGGGTGGGAATTCTTCCCAAAAAATAAAACAGTGGACTGGATGGAGCCAGATAAGCACATTTTAGTAAAGACTTGAGAGAATTAGTTCTGGTGCTGCTTACATTTTTGGAAGTTTTGCGTGGGTTCAGCTTGATTTTTGTCGTTGAATGTGTTTGGGAAACAACTTATTACCAGCTTTTTATCAATCATTTGTGCTGCAAAAGGGGGCCTCTGTTTATTTACTGAGCTGTGATGAGTGAATGATTGAATTGATTCAGATTTATACCTTCAACCCAGGATGGACAATTTGGGTTTCCTGCAGCACTTGGTTTGCACAGGTAGAGGTGTTTGTGGCTGAAAACTGGAGGGTTTAAAACTTTAAGGGCTTGAATACCTAAAATATTGGGATAATTGTGTAAGATTTACTCTTCAGGCACAATATCATGGTTAATACAGAATAGTGATCCAGGAGCTGGTCTTAAATCAAGATACAGACTTTAAAGACTAGAAATTGGTGTATTATATTTGTAAAATAGTGTCTCAGTGGTTCCAGAACATTTACATAAGGAGTGTGGATAATAATTTTGGGGAGGGGGAAATAGAATAATTGCAACTCAGGTGCTGAGATGAGTGAGAGCAATGAGGGTAAACTTAGTGAAATGTAAAATATTGGTGCTCACTGTGAAACCTTGGGCTGTGTCTGTCTTTTTCCCTTTTTGTCGTATCTGCACATCACAGGGGTTTTTCTGTTGTTACCTTTGCAACACACTCATTTTTGGGACAGCTTGTAAAGTTTGGGCTGTTTTTCTCCAGAACACCAAAAGCAGGAGGATTAAATTAGATTCCTGCAGGAAAATGGCACACTCTGCCCACCTTTATTAACACTCTGTCACACAGGTCCCACTGCTGAGTGGCCCTGGTGTCTCACAGGGTGCTTGCACCAAAATTAGCCCTTAGGGGTGATTAAAAAAGGGCTGTTTTGCTGCACAGGACTTGAATGGAGTCTGTGTCTTAGTTGGATATTTTTAATAGTGTTTCTTTGAGGGAGAGGTCCTGACAGTGGTGATGAGTTGAGAAATAACCCCTGGTTTAGATGAGTGTGAAAGCATCTTTGAAGGTAAAAGTGGGGACAGGATTCCCTGCACAACCTACTTGGAGCTTGCCAAACACAAACACCTGAGCAGAGTTTGGAAATGCTGACAGGGAAATAAATCTCTTTAAGCTGCAGTTTCCTCTGGAGCAGCCCTGGGAATAGCCCTGGAGCTGGCTCTGTCCCCTCCCTGCCCTGCCAGCAGGCGTGTGTTGGGTGCTGATGCTTCACCCCTGCTCAGGGAATACTTGGCATGGTGCTGGGAAAATAGAATGGCAAAAACAGAGAAAACAATCCAAATATTCTTTATTTTTCCCCCCCTTTATAACATCTGGGTTAGTGGCTCCTGAAACACCCTCCTGGCATTAATAAATGGGACCACTGGCAGTGGTTGTGTTTAGGAAGGAAGGTGTTCCAGCCCTGAGCTGTTCTGGATTAACAAAGGGGATTTTTGAGGCACAGGGGAATAAGGGAAGTGGTTTTAAGGGTTGGTTTTGGTCTTTCAGTAGGTTGAGGGGTGTCCTACCAAGGGGGGACCAAACTGGTCAGTCAGACAGGACTGGACAGCTGCTGGTGGTAAATTCTCACCTGGGAATTCCCATGTGCATTTGTGATTGATTGCTGGGCTATATCAACTTTTAATTCAAAAAATTAATATCATTTGGATATTAAAAATTAGTGATGATTTTAAATGATTAAAAAAGAATAAAGAATTGGACTGAATGATCCTTAAGGGTCCCTTCCAACTCAGAATATTCTGTGATGTGGCTAGAAAAGGCTTTAGAATGATTGATTAAATTAACTGGTGACCAAGTGAGGTGTTGCAACTGCAAATTTAGGTTTTTTGTTGTGCCAAAATCATGGAGCTCAGTGTGTGGAAGGGTGTTCTTTGCCTCTGCTTTTCCCCACTTGCCAGTAGCTTATACATTTATAGAGAGAGTAAACTCTTTGTTAAAGAATGGCCATGTCTTCATATCATTCCTTCTCCTTCTTTCTTCCAGAATGAAGAAATGTGGGTTCAGAGGGTCCCCCTTGGATGGGCAGGATGGATTTTGGGGGGCTGTGAGCTCCCTGTGAGAGCCCAGCAGGGCTGGGGCTGAGAAAGGGACTCTGCAGCCTGGAGAGAACAGGACAGTGACCCTTTGTTAGGGCCAGTGGCCGAGCCAAGTGCTCTGAAAGCAGCACGAGGCATGTGATTGCTCCCTGGGCTGGAGGAAAAACAATTTTTCCCCTGTTTTTTTGCAAAATGCTGCTCTTATCTTCCCAAGCATGGTTGACTCGCTTCCATGGTTACGTTTCGCCGCTGATTCCGGAATAACTTGGGGGAAAGTGTCCCTTATTTCCAGTTTGTGCAGCTGATTTGGGGAAGGAGGAGTGTTGGGGGATCAAACTGTGGCTCTCAGCAGGTCACTCCTGTCCCTTCGTGTCCTTTGGGAGAAAGCAGGACAAGCTCCTCAGGGATTATTTCACTGTGCCACTTGGCTTGAAGGATTGAGAGGCAAATAAGGTAGTGGCAAAATCAAACAATCCGAGCAAGGTTTGATGTGTAAAAAGGCAAAAACTCTTTCCTGTCCCTTTCCCCTCCATAAGGTTTCCTGGGAAAGCAACAGAGGGTTTTGGGGTTTTTTTCCCTTGGAGGAAGCAGAGTAGGAAATGCAAACATCTTCCCCCCACCTCATTTCCTCCTTGCCTTACTTAGGCTGTTTGCTCTGCAGCCCCAGCTCTGTGTTGGTGCAGGGAATAATGTCCTTTGTCTCCTGGTCCTGCAGCACCCAGGGAGCACTTTGAGCATGTTGAACTGGAGTTTTATAGTCACAGAAATGACTATTAAAATATAGCTGTGACATGAAGCTCTCTGCTGTAGGAGTGCTTGGTACAAGGCACCCTCTTTGCAGAATTGGGTTCAGTGCACAGTGGCAAGGGAGAGGCTTGGAGAAGCAGGGGGGTGATGCCTGGGGCATCTTCATCCAGAGCTTTGTGCCCTTTTGAGCACCAAATTGTGCACCAAATTGTGCCTGTGGGGGCTTTGCCATGATCTGTGCTGGGTTAGCCTGGAGCACTGGATTGGGAAGGACGTGGGGGATTTCATTGTGCACAATTCTTCTATAGCCCCTTTCACAAGCTGGGTCTGAGAGTGGCATTTGGGGGCTGCTGCACCTCTTGGCAGGGCATGAACTAAACCCCAAGAAGTTCCAGCTCAGCCTGAGGAAGGACTTTCTGTGGAGGTGGCAGAGCCTGGCACAGCTGCCCAGGGAGGGAAGGTTGGAGTCTCCCTCTCTGGAGTCATTCCAAAGCCACCTGGATGTGTCCCTGTGTCACCTGCTGCAGGTGACCCTGCCTGGGCAAGGGGGTTGGACTGGGTGCTCTCCAGAGGTCTTTCCCAACCCTAATAATTCTGGGGTTCTGTGACTCAATTCTGGACCTTCCCCTAAGGCAACACAGGCTGCCTGTTTGGAGTTGGTGCTGTCACCATCACCCTGAGGTTTTTGGGCAGGCTGGAGTCCTGAGGTGGGCAAGGGAAGGGGCACAGGGGCCAGGAATGGGTGTGGAGCTGCAGCACAGCCACTTCTCTCCTGGAGAACCTCCATCCAAGGATCCTGAGGTTGACTCATGGCCAGTTCATGATGCACATTTGATCCCCTGCCAGCACTTGACCATCAGCTGAACTGGCTCCTCCTCCCCTCCACTGGTTAACTCTTTTCCTCCTCATGCCCAGGTTGCAAAGCCATCAGCAGGAGCAGTTTGGAATTCCAGTGCATTAAAAGAAGTCCCTTTTGCTCTCCTTGCCTTCTCTGAGGATGGTTCCTGTAGCCCCACCACAGCAAGAGCCAGGTTAGAGCTTCTCAGTGTCCCCATGGTGACAAATAGGAAAGCCAAGGGAACATCCAGACTGCCTCACTTTGTGACAGAAGACATGCCAAGACATTTGCCTCTAGATAAGTGTTCTGTGAGTCCAGATCAGCAGCTTGCTTTTGCTGCAGGAGCTTGGAGGGATGTGATTCTGTCCTGCACACAGGGTGTTAAAGGATTTCTGAGTGTTAAAAATCACTTTGGGTGTTCCTGATTGTGCCACTCGTTAGCTGTGCATGATGGCACATTAATAATGCTGTTAGAGTCAATAATTGCACGTATGTATTTATTTTAGCACTAATTTCAGCTTTACACATTCAGTGCTTGGTGGTGAAGTCCTCGGAATACAGATTAGCAAGGAGGAGGAGGGGGAAAGTTGTTAAAAGCAGTGAGTTGGCACCTTATTTTATTAGTTCCCTAAAAATAAAGTGTCTGGTTTAAAAGGAGGGAGAGAGGAAAGCAAGAACCTGAACTTGATCCTCAGTCATCTTGGCTTGAACTCCTTATTTCACAGAATCAATTAGATTGGAAAAGACCTCTAAGGTCACCAAGCCCCCCTGTGCCCGATGCCCACCTTGTCCCTGAGTGCCATGGCCAGTCCTGCCTTGGGCACCTCCAGGGCTGGGCCCTCCAACCCTCCCTGGGCAGCCCCTGCCAAGGCCTGGCCACCCTTTCCAGGCACAAATTCCTCCTGCTGTCCCACCTGAACATCCCCTGGCTGTCCCTGTTCCCTGGGAGCAGAGCCTGACCTCCCCAGCTCCCCAACTATATGGGATGAGAAGGTCCCCCCTGAGCCTCCTTTTCTGTAGGCTTTATTTATTTATTCATTTTTAATTAGTGCAGAAAGGCCAAGTGTGCATCTTGTTCCATCCTCCTTGAGCTCTGCCCGCAGGATTCAGCAGCGAGGTGGTTTCATTTCTTGCCTCAGGTTTGGGGATTGCTCTGCACTGATGAAGTTTTCTCAGCTTATTAATTGCTGGTGGGTAGTGACAGGACACCAAATGTGATGCCAAACATATTGGTCCCCTGTGGTGCCATCTGTTATCAACCTGACATGTGTGCTTCTGTTCAGGGAGGCTTTGGTGGGAACAGAGTTTCCAGGTGAGCTCAGATGTGGTTCAGGAATCACTCAGATAGAGGAATGTGGAAGGAACAGTCTCACCTCTGCAAGGGAAATGAGAATAAATCCTTCCTATAGATGTGAAGTTGTTGGATTTAGTCTTGGGATTGAAGTCACATCATTGATTTAATCAATAAGATGCAGAGGAGGAGGGACCACGAGCTGTG
Organism: Campylorhamphus procurvoides; assembly: GCA_013396655.1. Lineage (NCBI taxonomy): Eukaryota > Metazoa > Chordata > Aves > Passeriformes > Dendrocolaptidae > Campylorhamphus > Campylorhamphus procurvoides. Next base: position 100,373 of record WBMV01001829.1, on the reverse strand, counting down.
TCTTCTTGGTGAGCTTGGTGGGAACTTCAGGCCTGAGAATTTCTTCAGGCTTCTCCTCTCTTTAGGAAAATCATGTTTTGGGAACGTTTGGGTAACTGGAATATTGAGAAAGAACTGTGAGACCAGGAATGGCAAAACACAGACTTCAGATCTCTCATTCATTAATGAAATAATCCTCCTGATCAGTCTCAGGTGCCACTCCTGACCCCAACACTTCTTTTATCTTCTTCCTTCTCCATTAGTCTCAGCTGTAGAAATTAGAAACCCACCTGGGTAGGTAGCAGAGGATTGAGGAGCCTCCCTAATATTGAAAGCAAGACTTTGATTTTAGGGGAAAATAGGAGGAAAACCTTCAGGTGTCTTTGATTTTTAATGCCAGGGAATTTGCAAGAGACTTTTCTCTCACCTCTGTGTTCTCAATCTGCATTTATTGAAGAAGCACAGTTATAATTGGGACCTTTTTTTAAAAGACAGTGTGAAATAAAGCTGATAATGTGTTAAATGTAGTTTGGTTCCTCAGAGGGGTGTGGAGTGATTAATACAGCCTTTAATGCAAAGTAATTCCAGGGGATATTACTCTGTAACATCTTTGTGATATCTTAAGAAATCTCACCTTTCATCCAGTCAGAGAAAAGCTCTTTCAGTATAAATTGATGTTGCCTTTGTTTGCTTTCTCTTTTTTCCCCCCCTCTGTCACTTTTCTAACTCTTCAAGTGTTGCCATCCTCATTTGTCTAATGGGTGCAGATTAACGAGTTCAGCTCAGGAGAGGTGTTTGGTTTGTGTTCCTTGACAGTAAATGGGGTTTGAGTGCAATTACTGAAATGTCCAATTCATTGTCCCTTCCTTTATCAACTCTTGGAGCTGAAAAAAATGGCTCTTTTGGCACTTCAGGACCCTCCTGTCCATGTGATTTGTGGTTGTGGAGGGAGGAGGAGGAGGGAGAGCCTTCACTTGCAGAGTCACTGGGCTGAAAACCTGTCACTCTGAGAGCTGCATTTTCCAAATGAAGCAAAACTTCCTTCAGTTAAAAAGAAAACTGGAAGTTATATTTCAGGTTTTTTACATATTTCAACTATTGTCTCGGAATGTAGTTGTTCAAACTAAAGAGAAACATACCAGTTTCATGCTTCATTCCTCCAAAATTTTGTCTTTTCCTTTAATTAAAGCCTCCTTGTCTGCTCCAATCAAACATTTTTGCTGTCAGAGCATCTTTTGATGTCACTGTACCTAAAGAAAGAACCCTTGTGGGGAGTGCAAGCCTGGCTTTGCAATCACAGGGTGGAATGCACTTTATAGTGATTTTGGTGGTTGGTTTCATGACCTGTGAGCCAGAAATGGGATTTATTTGCTCTTGCAGATGCATTTTTTGCACACATATGTGTTTGTAAAGATAAATCATCCCCCCTGTGGCTCCTTAGTGGGAGCTCTCTGGGCAGGAATTACCCCTTGGTGGCTCTTTGTCATCTCCTGTCAGAAGAATTGACCATTCCAGAGAAGCTCCTGGCTCGTGACCCTTGGTAGGACACACACCAGGCATGGATTTCAGTGTTTCATATTTGTAGCTACCCTTGATCCTCAGTGTTGCTCCATCTAAGTGTTTGAGAAGTGGGAGTGGAGCTCTGGACTGGTTTTCATCTGTCACAATGTGAATTTCTCCTGACTGGGACGACTGGTTGGAGGCAGAGGGGTTGCTTGTCAGGGTTCTGAAGTGGAAGGCTTGAGTTGGGTTCATTTTTGGGTGTGTGGGCATCCCCTGGTCCTCTGGGTTGAATGTGAGCACTGGAGAGACCCAGGTGAACAAAGAGGGGATGGGTTTGGGGAGAGATGGTTTCTCTCTCTTTCATCATGCCAAAATTAGCAAAACCATTAAAACAGGGACAGCTCAGGTTGTTGTGATGCCAATAAAACCTCTATTACCTTTTAAAGCCATCATTTAAATATTGCTGATATTGGTCTCTGCAGTGCACCCAACCTTTATTCCTTTTACCCTGTGGTGTCCTTTTATTCCATTTATAATCTCACACTGTACACTCTGTTTTCTCTTCCAAACCTCTTTTTCAGACTTTTCCTTGTGGTGTCCTTTTATTCCATTTATAATCTCACACTGTACACTCTTTGTTTTCTCTTCCAAACCTCTTTTTCATACTTTTTCCCCCTTGTGCACTCAGATATATTTATTTACCTCTTAACACCAAAGCCTGTCAAGCAGGAGTTGTTCTACAGTGAAAAGGATCGAGCCAGCCTGTTACATATTTGTTTTTGGATAGCATTGTCATGGAATTCCAGAAGTTCTGGGGAGAATAAATAGTAACTCCTGGAGTTGTGGCCATGCCTGGGCTCTGTGCCCCATCCTCATGGTGGGATTAGACCTTCTCACATGCCCCTGGGATGTTCCCTGCACTTGGGGCTAACCTGATTATGGGATTTGAGCTCCAGGAAGTGGGTTTTTTCCACTTACCAGATGCTACAGATGTAATTTGGGTTGTGGATCTGTGTAATAGGGCTCTCCCCTGCTTTTTAGGACTGCTTGGGATGGGAGCAAACTAAGCAGGTAAGGGAAGGTTCATCCTGGGACTCACTGGTTATTTTTGAACTGTGGCTTTGCCTTAAAATCTAAATGTGAGGGTCTTTGGGAGGTGCTTTATTACCTGCAATGACCATGGAACCTCTGGTTAATCTCCTGTGAATTCTTCTGCTCTGAACACCTGGGAAGGTTTCCAGAGAAGCGAAGTCTCATCCATGACTTATCCAGGTTTTTCTGTTCCACTAATACTGTCCTGGAGTCCCACTGGAGCCCATGAAATGTAAAAATTGGGCTTTAGGAATCACAACTGTTTTATTTTTGATTATTAATATATTTTTTCAGAAGAACTTCTGGTGCTGTCAGTGCTCCAGGGTGGGAAGGGGAGGGAGGAGTGGTCTCTGAGTTCCTGAGGTTCTTCTGCTTGTGGTTTCTTGCCCAGTGGGTTGATGCAGTTCCCACTGGAATTCAGGAATTCTGAAGGCATGTTTTGAAATAGTTTCCTGCAGGAAACTAATGCAGTGCCTGAGAAAGGAGTCTTTGGGATTGGTGGTGGTGATTGGGGTTTTCTGAAGACACTGTGAGTGTTGTGAGTGTTGGGGTGACAGTGGAAGATGTTGCAGTTTGAGACAGAACTGCCTAAAATTGAGGCAAAGTGCTGGAAGAGAGGCATGTAAAACACAAATTATTGTGTATTTTGCCATGAAGAAGCAAAGCCTGATAGATGGAGTGGAGGTTGGCTTAAAATGAAATTATGGCTTTTCTCTTATGAGGGGAAACATTAATGGGTTGAATGACTTTGGCCAAACTTTTGCAGCTTTTTATTTTTCCTGCAAAATCCTTTCTAAATACATTGAGAATGGCAACAACAAGAATAAACCCAATGAAATGGAGAAGCAAATGGTGGGGGTTGTGTTGTGTTGGCTGCCCTGACCCCCCTGTTCCTGTGCCCAGCTCTCTACAACTACGATGCCAGGGGACCCGACGAGCTCTCCCTGCAGATTGGGGACACCGTGCACATCCTGGAAACATATGAAGGTAAGCTGGCAAAAAGGGAATTAAAAACTGTTTATTTTCTGGAATTGCATTCAAATGGTGAATTGCTCCCTTGCCTTTTTAAGGACAAGCCCTGTATTTCTAATGAACACAGAATTAAGGGAGTGGAGACACGTGTGGATGAGCTGGTGGATAATCCTTTCCTTCTCAAATGGATGGTCACACCTTTATTTGTGTGGATGAATTGCAGCTTCTGCCCTGTGTTAGAGGAAGGAGAGATGATTTTGGAAACCCTGGGGTAGTGCAGAAGAACCTGCTGCTAAAAGAAGTTTGATCTGAATTTGGGAGTCACCTGGGTGCTGAATTATTGCTGACTCTCACATCAGGGGGTACCAAGTTAAAGTGATTTCAGGCTTTGCCAGGTGCTCTCCTTGTTTGGATGTGAAGCTGTAGAAATGTTCCCTGTACCAAAATTTTTCCTCCTTGGTCCCTGTGCAAGGGACTTTGAGTACTGGGTTGGATAATCAACAGGATGTGGAAATTGCCACAGCACTTTTCAGCTCTTGATCCAGTCGTGAGCCAACCAAAATACAGCTGTTGTGTTATATATCTGAGTTGAAATGTTATGGCATGATGCGCTCTGGAAAGGTGGGAGGAACAGAGAAACTGAATTCTCAGCTTAAAATATTTCTTTTTCATGTGGAAATGTGATTTGCTTTATTGATTGAATTTTATTTTAATCTCTAGACATTGATCTTTGGGCAAAAAATTTGTTTCGATATTGGCTTAATCAGATTTTTGATGGTTGTATTTACTGAAACAAACTGTTTTTTCACCAAGAGTAACGAGCTCTGCTCATCAGGGTACAATAGAATTTCCTCATTAATCCTGGGCTGGCATTTCCTTGGGGTTGAGCTTTGGGGCTGCAATGCCAGGTTTGACCCCGAGCAAAGCAATTGTTCCACTTTGTACTTTTCTGTATAAATAGACTTATTTAATGACTGTGAAGCTCTGAAACCATCTCAGATGCTGCCAAGGAAGTGGGACAGTGGAGATGACTCACTTTTCCCCTGGCCTGAAGGACAGACCTTCACATTCCCAGGGCTTCAAGCACATGGGATGAGTTCATGGTGAAAGAAATGCAAATAAATTAATGTTCTCCCAAACATGTTACCCAGTGATTACTCATTAAGGACCTGCTGGGATGGGAAATGAGATGCCATAATTCTTACCTCTCTTGTTCACAGAGCTGCCATTATTAGGTGATTGTTTGAGCCTTTTGATCTCTAACTTTGCTGGGATAAAATCTGTACATCAATATGTAGATCCTGTGAATTTGAGGCTTGGCAGTTCAGCCTGGGTTTTTATAGGAGTCAGGAGATTGGGAATGAATATGCATATTTTACTGGTAAATCTTAAAGTTTGTGTTCTTCCAGGAACTAAAGTAAAGAGGAGGTTACTTTCTAGTGCAATTGGTGTTGAAAGTCAAATCGGGATTCCTTCTTTGAGGAAGAATTTTAAGTAATTTATTGTTGAATTAGAAAACTTTCTCTTATTGCTTCTAACGTGAGCCTTGGAGGCAAAGCCAAACAAAGCCATGTGAATGCAGAAATATCCCAAACCAGCTATTTGCCACATTCTGCCTTAGTGCTTGCCAGATCTTTATTGTCTTAATTGCAGGATTGCAATTGTTTTCCCATGTTTGCTTTGTGGTCTCTCCATCCTCACCCAGAGGGGGATGCTTTGCTGGACAAACCCCAATCTGCAGGGGCAGCTCAGCTTTTCTAAAAGACCTCCTTGTTGTTAAAATTTTGATGTATGAATGATAAATCTCAGAGTATTCCTGTGTTCTGGTCTACCTTTGAACACTTGCAGGTTTGGAAGTTCAACAGGTTTTAAAATCAAACTAGTGAAATGGTACATTTTTGTGAAGTTAATGCTCTTAGCTGGTTTTGTTTGTGTTGGTGAATTAGTAATTAAAATGAGGTGGATGGTAATTAAACACATAATGTAAACATCCATCTCTGTCATGGATTGTCCATCAGTTTGATCATCCCCTCTGTGATTTTTCCAGCTTCCAAGATGACTTGCTTTATGCAGGATATTAAACCTTTAGAAAGTGGAATCTCAGGGGTGAAGGACGACTGGAAACCACATTTGGGGCTGTTGAGATGGGAGGTGACATTAATGACCTTTTTAATGCTTTTCCCCTGCCAGGTTGGTACAGAGGTTACACACTCAGGAAGAAATCCAAGAAGGTGAGTGTTGCCAGAGCAGAATGCTCCTTTTCCTCTTGGGCAGAGGTGGATCATGGCATTGGGGCTGTTGGTTTGTGGAGATCTGGTGTCCTGGTCCCAGCAGGAGCTCTGGCCACTGCTCCCTGGGTTTTCAAGCTCTGGGCAATGGGAATTTTTCAAGGTTAAAAAAGAAATTAAACTTATTTTAGCAAGGCCTAAAAGATGAGCTGCAGCTCCAGCTCTGGGGTCCCAGCACAGCAAGGACATGGAGCTGTTGGAGCAAGTCCAGAGGAGGCACCAGGATGGTCAGAGGTTGGAGCAGCTCTGCTGGGAGAGCTGGGATTGTCCAGCCTGGAGAGGAGAAGCTTTGGGGTGACCTCACTGTGGCCTTGCAGGACCTGAAGGGGCTACGAGAGAGGTGGAGAGAGGCTATTTCCAAGGGATGGAGTGCCAGGACAGAAAGTAGGTTTAGATTAGATATTGGGAAAAACTCTTGGCTTTGAGGTCCTGGCCCAGGTTGGGCAGAGAAGCTGTGGCTGCCCCTGGATCCCTGGCAGTGTCCAAGGCCAGGTTGGATGGGGTTGGAGGACCCTGAGCTGGTGGAAGGTGTCCCTACCTATGGCAGGGGTGGGATAGGATGATCATTAAGGTCCTTTCCACCCAAAGCCATTCTATGATCCTTTATTTTTGCAATTTAAAGGTCTGTCTGTCACTAAATCCATCTTGATGGGCATCTTCTCGTTGTCTGCAGTAACTGATGGTCCCAGTCTTTGCCTCAAGTGAAAAGCTGAGAACTTTCTGTTCCAGTTGGCCTCTTTGGAGGCTGACCCTTGTTAAACAATGCATTTCTCTGCTTTTCAACCCTTCCCTGGGAGAGTGGAAGGCTCAGCAGGGTCATTCCAGTGTTCCCCAAGGGCTACAGTTCAGGGCAGGCTCTGGGAAGTGCAGAGAAAGGAAACCACCCAAGCATTTCTTGTGACACTGCTTTGGTTTTGGAGCCTTTGACTGCAGAGCAGTAATTAACCAGAATTAAAGTCCTCCTGGTTTTGCTGCCAATGCCATGTTTGCCTCCAGAGGTGTGTTTGCAGCTGCATCTCTCTGTCTCAAAAGTACAGAGCTTGAGCTGTGTGGTTTGTCCCACCCATTTCCTTACCAGGCCTGAATTTTGATTCTATTTTGATTTTTTCCTTTTTTTTTTTTTGGGAATACATGAAAATTCTTACAGAGAGAGTTTTGTGAATGTGCCTTCTACAGCCTTAGAAGAAATTACACATTCTTCTTGGCTTGACATAATTCCATTTCTAATTCCACTTCTCTGACTGCCACTAAATGCAGTGATGGATTATTTTTGGAGCTGGGATGAAGGGCACACCTTCCTCTCTCTGTGCCCCCCCCAGGGGCTTCCTGAGAATTTCTCCTTCTGCATTCCCATGTGGTATGAAAACTGAATTTCTCAAAGGGTGGGGTGAAGGAACTTGCTTTCCCAGCTTGACTTATTTTAAAAACGTTGTATTTCTGGAATCTGGATTAATTTAGACTCATTTTTCAGCAAAGCTGTGCTGGTGTTTTGTAGTATTACATGTTGAGTGGGGTTTTGGCTCGTTCTAGTAGCTGGTGGTAGAAGACAATTTGGGAACAGAAGGTAAGAGGGAAGCTTGGAAAGATGTGAGGAAAGGCAAGGGGTGGACATGGATTACAGGCAAACTGTCATTTTGGATTAAATTGTGTAAAATCACCTTTTTTACACTTTGAGAAGGAAATCTGTCTTTATTTGCCCCTGGATATAATGACCCAGGGACCTGGAGAATCGTGGCAAACTGTCCTTCCAACTTGGGGAGGAAAAGCCACTTGTGACAGGATGTCTCTTCTGTTCCCTTTGAATTTGATTTAAAACCACTTGATCTGGCTTTGCTGAGGCTGCAGGAACACCTCTGTGAGAGGATGTGCAGCCCAAAATTGAAATGCAGGTTATAAAAAGTCCCAGGCAGGCCCATTCTGATGCTTGAGAGGATGGGAAAGGCTCTGCAGAGCTCAATATGTGTGGTACAAGTGATGATTTAACCCCTTTTTCCCCTCTCCAAGGGTATCTTTCCTGCCTCCTACATACATCTGAAGGAAGCCATCGTTGAAGGCAAAGGGTAAGTTGGACTGGAAAATATTGGAAAATCCATTTTCCTGGTTTCATCCAGGTGATTTTGCTGCATTGCCAGGGAACGCACACTTGTTGCCAGTCAGTCAGTCAAGGAGCTGCTGCTGCTGAGAATGTGTGTCTTTGGTGTTTAAAGCACTTAAAATTCTTCTCTCTCCTCTAATGGAAGCTGTGTCATCGTGGCCTGAGCTCAAGCATTACCTTCTGTCTACTCATGGAATTAATAATTGATCATCTCTCTGTATAACTTGTATGACTGTCTAGACTAATAATTACCCAGATTAAGTTGCTCCATTCCCTGCCTCCTGCTTTGGTCCAGTGTCAGTTTTCCAGCTGCTTTTATCTTGCAGCCCTCGAGCCTTATGGTTTTTGCCTGGTGTGTTAAAGAGGCCTTTGATAGGAGACACCTTTCTTTATTAAATTGAAGTGATTTCTTAATTCTTCTTCACTTCATCTTGTAGATTGGTCTCCTTGCTGAAAGCCATTGTTCAGGCATTGTCTTCTGCTTTACTGAGAGGCTATTTTGTGATGCTCCTGCTCAGCACTGAATATTTGAGCTGCATTTGTTATTTAACAGCTGTTCTGATCTTTAGATATTAAATCAGCTTTGCTGGATGGGCATGTAAAAGTTTCTAACACTGATATCAAAGTGGAGTTAAAAAACAGGAAAAAAAAACCCCAAACCCAACCAAATCCCAGAGAAAAAAAAATGGAGTGAAACTAATAATTACCCAGGTATGAAATGGAGTGAAACAGGATTTAAACAGTTTATTGCTGTGTGCCTGATTTATTTTTGCATGCTGCTCAATATGTAAATGATCAAACCACTAATCATGAGATTGCTGCATAATGACACCTTTCTCCCTGATTACAAAACTGCCTTTAAGTGCCCTACTCTGGAAATGTGCAAGGATCTAGTTGGTGTTTCTTACTTTGATGGCACACCATTTAAAAACAAATCCTACAGAAACTTTGTGCTAAGGACATGAATGCCTAATTTTTTATTTCAGGAGCAGTATTTTGAAAAAAAAAACAACTCATAAACCAATTCCAGATTAGTCTCATGGCATTGTAGGCTGGGGCTGCCCCTGGATCCCTGGAAGTGTCCAAGGGCAGGTTGGAGCATCCTGGGCTGGTGGGAGGTGTCCCTGCCCATGGCAGGGGGTGGAAGGAGATGGTCTTTTGGTCCCTTCCAACCCAAACCAGTCTGTAATTCCACAGTCCCAGCCCATCCAAGTGTCCTTCATGGTGTCTGTACTGGTGTTCTCCACTTCAGCACCTCATACCATCATCTTCTCCCTTGTAAATTTGTAATAAGTGATGTTATTTTCAACCTTCTAATAATTGTCTTTGGAAATGAACAGTTCCTCCTTAGGAATGATGCCAGATTAGGTGATTTGGATTAGGTACCAGGACAGAAATCTTCACAACAAGGGGTTGTCCAGCCCTGGCACAGCTGGACAATCCTCTGCTCCTGGAAGGGTTCAAAAATATGGATGTGGCACTTGGGGACATGGCTTAGTGGTGAACATGGTGGTGCTGGTTGGACTCAACGATCTTAAAGGTCTTTTAGACTTCAATAATTGTGTATTTTGCATTGTCACACAAAGCCCCTACTTAATTCCATCTTGGTTTTCCCTGTTCCTCCTCAGCCAACACGAAACAGTGATCCCCAACGAGCTGCCCTTGATCCAGGAGGTCACCACCACACTCCGGGAATGGTCCATCATATGGAGACAATTATATGTTGTAAGTGCCAACCCAGGGAAGCATTTACACTGGGAAGGGTTTGTGGGGAGAGGGGTGCTGGGAGAAGTGGGAAGGAACTATTAATTATCCAGTATTAATGGAATTCTCTTTCCATTTCTAGAAGCTGTTGAGCATCTTCTCTGTTAAAGGCCAGATCTCTGCAGTGATTCTCTTGCATGTTTTCTCAAATCCCATCCATTTCATATGCACTCTCAGTTTTTTGGAGTGTTACCTTGATCTAGCAATGATTTGTTGAGCAATTGTGACCCATTTTTCACAGGGACTCTATTGTACAGGATACATTGGGATTTTAAGATATAGACAGCTTTGGAATAATGTAATACTAAAGAAATTAAGGAAACAGTTCTTGGGGCAGTTCTTAAGGCTGTCAGTCTGTGTTAAATAAATGAATATTTAATGTTGAATTTGTAGGTGTAAATTTAAGCTTTTGTAAAATTATAATTTTGAGCCTTTTACCTCTTGAAGTTGGTTGTTCCCAATTTATCCCAACCTTGAAGTTACATCCCTGGTTGTTTTCACATGTTAAGGTTCCAAACACATAAGAATATATTCTTAGGAACTTAGAGCAATAAGCATTAATAGTCCCTCAGGTGGGAAAATAGCAAAACACAGATGAAAGTGCAAATAAGTAAGGTCAAGAGTTCAAACTTAGACTGAAAGTCCAATTCAGATGTAAACCAAGAGACTCTGTGGGATTTAAGGTGCCCTGACTCCCACTTCTCATGCTCTCATTGTGCAAGGTCACTGTAACAAGATAATAGGAACATAAAAGCCTTTTATTTAAAGTAGGATTTAATTCAGAGTCTGTTTCCCATAAATATGTTTGGAATCTTGTAGCATAAAAGTGCAAGCTGGGTAATGAAGGCACCAACTGGAAAGGGAGATGTTTGTGTTGACTAATGTGGTTTTTAATCACAGCCGTGGAAATAAAGATTAGAATTAGAGTGTAATGGAAATGATGTAGTGGTGCAGTATAAAGGATGAAGGAGAATATCTTCCCTGAAGGGAAACAGCTTGTGTGTTAAAGAGAGAGCTTTAACATGATGTTCTCCTGGAGAGGTCATGTGGGGAGGCACAAACCAGCCAGGAGGAGCAGAGTCTCCAGAGGGCACTGGGCACAGCTCTGCCCTTGGTGCCACTGCTGTAGAATCAGGGAATGGTTTGAGTTGGAAGGGACCTTAAAGATCATCTGGATCCCACCCCCTTCCATGGGCAGGGACACCTCCCACCAGCCCAGGGTGCTCCAAGCCCTGTCCAACCCACCCTTGGACACTCCCAGGGATCCAGGGGCAGCCACAGCTTCTCTGCCCACCCTGTGCCAGGGCCTGCCCACCCTCCCAGCCACCAATTCCTTCCCAATATCCCACCTATCCCTGCCCTCTGGCAGTGGGAAGCCATTCCCCTTGTCCTCTCATGCCATGCCTTGTCTGCTGCTGAGAACACCAAGGATGACATTTTGACCCTGGTGCCTTTTTTGGGGGGATTATCCTGACTATGAACTCTGATATTTCTCAGTGTCACAGAAATAACCCCTTGCTTGACTGCTGTAGTGCACAAAGGAGGAAAGAGGAACAGCAGGGAGACATTGTTGGAACTGTTTTCTTCCCATGAAATGTGTGTCCTCTTTTCCTAGCAGGGATTATTCTCCTGGTTTGGGAGTTGCTCGTTCTCACCATTAATGTTTAACATCTCATGTGTCATCCATTGACTTCCATGGCCACATGTGACAGGTACACTTGTTGGAGAGAGTCTAGAGGAGGCACCAGGGTGGTCAGAGGGATGGAGCAGCTCTGCTGGGAGAGCTGGGATTGTCCAGCCTGGAGAGGAGAAACTTTGGGGTGACCTCACTGTGGCCTTACAGTCCTGAAGGAGCCACAAGAAATATGGAGAGAGGCTATTTCCAAGGGCCTGGAGGGACAGGACACAGGGAATGGCTTCAAACTGAAAGGTTTAGATTATAGATATTGAGAAGAAGTTCAAGGCAACCTTTGGCACAGGGTGCCCAGAGAAGCTGTGGCTGCCCCTGGGTCCCTGGGNATTGACTTCCATGGCCACATGTGACAGGTACACTTGTTGGAGAGAGTCTAGAGGAGGCACCAGGGTGGTCAGAGGGATGGAGCAGCTCTGCTGGGAGAGCTGGGATTGTCCAGCCTGGAGAGGAGAAACTTTGGGGTGACCTCACTGTGGCCTTACAGTCCTGAAGGAGCCACAAGAAATATGGAGAGAGGCTATTTCCAAGGGCCTGGAGGGACAGGACACAGGGAATGGCTTCAAACTGAAAGGTTTAGATTATAGATATTGAGAAGAAGTTCAAGGCAACCTTTGGCACAGGGTGCCCAGAGAAGCTGTGGCTGCCCCTGGGTCCCTGGGGATGTCCAAGGCCAGGTTGGATAGGGCTTGGAGCAACCTGGGCTGGTGGGAGGTGTCCCTGCCCATGGCAGGAGGTGGGATGAGATGGTCTTTGAGGTTCCTTCCAACCCAAACCATTCCAGGAGTGTGATTCCATAATAGATGATGCTCCAATGCTTTGCTGGTGATCCTGAGCTCCAGAGCAGACAAGGTGGGATGAGTTTGTCTGTAGTTTGTATCTCCAGGATGTCTCTTCTCGGGCAGCTGCCATGAGGAGCATTGGTGCACTGGGATATTCTGGTCCAGGGAGCTTTGCTTTACTGGAGGTTGCTGGTTTCAAACTGGGCAACCTGCAGAGACATTGCATATTGTCCACATCTTGCATGTCGAAACCCATTAAATGGCCACATTTCTGCCTTTAATCAGTTTGTGATCTGAGTTTTGACTATTGAAAAGAGAACTGAGTTTCCATTTGCACAAAGCAGAGGACGTGGCATGTTTTCCCCCTCAGCAGTTTGGTTGCCTGCAGCATGGAGAATCAGGAACCTGTTCCCATTTGGATTTGTGTGTGTTCAGCTCCCAGCCATATGTGCCTGGTGTGTCTTTCTCTGCTCCATTAAAGGGCTTTTAATAATGGGTATTTTCTCTCTGGGAAGGTTCTCCCACTCTAATCAAGGCAGCTTTTGGATAATCTGAACAGACTGAAGCCTTTTAAGTTTCACAGTTAGATATCCTTTTCTCCCAGAGCCTTGGAATCATTATGTTCTTTTCCTGCATCTTCTGCAGTTTTTCGTTGTCTCTTTTATATAGTGGAGAATTTTATTGTAATTATTTAATTGTTCTTAGCTTAGCTGAGTGTTTCCAAGGGAAGTTTGTGTATGCTGCTGGCACTGTTTAATATCCACAGTTCCAGCCTTTACAAACAATTTAGGTATTTAATTTCCTAGAAGGTTTATTGCTTTCCTGGTTTCTCTCTGTCCTCCAGCTGTTACCTGTGGACTTGGAAGATACTGATGTACTTGGCTTTGCACCCTGAGGGGTTTTAAAGAGTTACTCTGAAGGTTTAACTGGGGAGGGGAAAGATTCTCCAATCTCTTCCAGGTGGACTTTTGCACAACTTGAGCCTCTTGCTGTTAAAATGCACCATTTTTAGTCCTCTTCTGTTTAGCACACCCTGGGAATCTTCCCCTTGAGTTCCTGACTGCAGCATCACCCGGGTTTTAAGGTGCCATAAACACCAACATTCACACCTTTGGGGAGCCCTAAAGCTGTGCCAGACTCTGTGTGTTCCATGTGCTGTGCCAGACAAAGCCAGGCTGCTGTTTTAGAGCTGTGGGAAACTCTCACCCTTGGAATTGATGTGTTACAATTGCAATTTATTCTGGGTGTTTGAAAGGACTCCAAACTAACCTGTGCCTGTGTTTTGCCCCCAAACAGCAGGACAACAGGGAGATGTTCCGCAGTGTGAGGAACATGATCTACGATCTCATCGAGTGGAGGTCCCAGATCCTGTCGGGGACTCTGCCCCAAGATGAGCTCAAAGAGCTCAAGAAGAAAGTGACTGCCAAAATAGATTATGGCAACAGGTTGGTGAGCAGAGTTGCCCAAGTTGTTGTGCTGGAAACCACGTCCCCCTGTGATTGCATCCCCCTGTGGTTGCATCAACGTCCCCCTGGTGTTGCATCAACAACCAACAACGTGTTGGTTGTTGATGCAGGATTCCTCTGTTAGGGAGGTGTGATGGTTGTGTAGGAACAGTTGTGTTATAGCACCATAAAGCCTGGAGTTGATACAGCATCTTGATGGAAAGTGGAATCCATCTCTCTGGATGATGTTATCAATTTGGGGCTGTAATTTTGAAGGGCAATTAAAAAGTGCAAGTTTGGCCTCCCTTCAAAATATCATTTCAACTCCAGTGGCTTCTGCAGCACAAAGTGCTGTCCCCCCCAAGCAGCACCAGCTGGGTGTGCCCTCCAGTCACTCAGCTTAATGGGATGGTGAAGGATTTGGCTCCAAAGCATCATTTAGCTCAGTGTTGCTCCGTTGCCACAGTGGCCAGCTGAGAGCAGATTAACAGACAGATTTCAGAGGAGAAAATACCTCTTTAGCAGAAGAGAATTGGAAGTTGGGAAGGAAATATTGACCAAAACCTGTAGTTTGCATATGTTAGGTATTTTGGTAATTCAGATGCAGTCTCTTCTGCAGACAGTTTGGGTTTAACCATAATTTATTTTAAATACAAAGTTTTCAGTTACAACTTGTCTATACATTTATAACTTTGCGTTTGGCTAAGAAATGAGGAATCCTGTCTTAGACTTCAGTGAGGATGTTATTGGAAGGAGTGTATTGAACACTGAGAGTGCTGCAGTGCTCCCATCCAGTCCTCCCCATTCTGTGGCATCCTGGAATCCTGCACACCTGGGGACTGGAGGAGTGTCCAGCAAATCCTTTGGGGTGGAAATACCTCATCAGATTTGTGTTTAATTCCTCAAGAGCTGACAAATTTGGAGTATTTCTGTCCCTGCACTCTATCAGCAAAAGCTGTGATTTAAAAAAAAGAACTGAAGAAAATGCTCAGTAACTGCATTCAGTCAGTAATTATCATTTATAATCCGAGATATGGACGGCTGTACCTCTGTACACAATTAACCAGATGTTGTTGGTATTATTTGTTTGGCTACTGTATTTTACCATCTGTCCAAGGAGTTGGGAGAAAGTTACTTTGAATAACCTCCAGATGCTCAGCCTTCAACTACAATGGAACATCTTGTGCTGTGCTTTATATTCATAATGTTCTGATGGACTAATTAAGTGATCAGAACGTTCTCTGGGGGGAGCAGGAGGGAGGTGAATTCCAACTTGGGAGGAAATACAACTGAAAGATAACATATGTTTCTAATAGTCCCACGCTCACTTGTGTCTGAAAGAGGCATGAATGGTGATTTCAGTGTCCAGACAGAATAAATTCATTATGTTCTGTAAATACTAAGTGATCTTCAAGGTCCCTTCCAACCCAAACCACTCTGAGTGTTTTGTGTTCTAGTCAGACCCTGACTCTTCCTGATTTTTGAAATCCTGATCTGTAAATTCAGATTGTTTCTATGAATACAGGCAAAAGTTTCACAGCACGTTGTCAGAATAACTGAGGAAGTCAAACTGGCCTGAGGAGCCTGTATTTTTAATATCTTCCTGAAATTGGGTCGGGTAGTTTGGGTTGCTCAGTTGCAAAAAATCTGTAAAACTGGGACGTTCAGGAAAAAAATACCCAGATTTTTCCTGAGCATCATTTGCAAGTTAAAGGATGAAACAAAAGAATGGAATCCAAGTGTTTGCTTTGCCTTGTTTGACAGCCTGTGCAGACGTTCTTGTCCTGTTGGTGGTGTAGGCTGGGTGATGAGCCTTTCCCTGAATCCCAGGGAAGGACCTGCAGGACTGGCAGTTCTCCTGCTCCATCTCCTGCCCTGGCTGCTCTCCAGGAACCAGCAGGAGGGAGGAGCAAGGCTACTTTGGCTGCTTTTGTGTTTGGTTTCAAGGATGAAGCAGTTTTCTCACTAGAGAATTCATCTGGGAGCTTGATGTTCCAGGGGTGTTGGAGTTTCCTGGTGGCTGGGACTTATTTCAGAGCAGAGCTGGGGAGGTGTTGCTTAAAAATCTTCCCTCTGCAGCCTGAGTGCTGTTTGTCTGCCCTTGAATTAGTGCAGTGCAATTAATTGGAGGGATTTGTGGTGTAATGACCTTGCTCAAGGCTCTAACACCTCCAGGTGAAAAGGGATCCTATAAATCCCTGGATCACATCTTTGTCTGCCACAGCTCCTGTTCTGCAGGTGCTTTCAGGTTTGCCCACAGGGGATTTGCCTTCAGGTAAACCAGGAACCCCTGAGTGAATTATCAGGCACAGCAGATTTGATTGAAACTCCTTGATCAAACACATTTCCAACCCAAAGTTGCAGCAGCTCCATCATGAGAGGAAGAAAATAGGGACCAGGTGGATTGGGATGGAGGTCAGGAGATCAGTCTTAGGGAAAGGACCTGATTTTTTTAGTCTTTGGTTCTGCTGCCAGCACTGGACTGATGTGGGAAAATGTGAGTGGTCTTTGCTGAGACTGGATTTGATGATGGCAGAAAGCTTCCTCCCTGCAGAAGGTAATTGTGGATGTTAACACCCTGCTGGCAGGAATCTGCTTTAAATAAGGGGAAACAACTCAAGCCTGCCTGTATCTCGTAGGGTTTGTGTGAAATGAGAACTCTCTGCTTTGGAGGAGAAGGTGGAGAGGGATGGGCTGAAAGGGGCTGCCTGGGGGGACTGCAGGGCTTGGTTGCTCAGACTGGTGGATGAATCAGAGGAGGAGACCAAGTCTCTTGGAAATTTAGTTGTTGAAGAAATTACTTAATTAACAGCTGTTCTGCTCTTTCATTTGTATCACTGCTCTCTGTGCTGTGGGAATCAGTGACTTCCAGCCAGGAATGCTCATCTCCAGTGCTGGGGACATGTTAAATTATGTTATCACATATTAAATAGTTTTTTTTAATGCCATATGTCAGGTGTTCCAGTTGTTTGGCAGGTGTGTTTGAAGCCTTTCTTTGGGCACTGTTAATTCACAAGCATGTTGTCCTGTTTGCTCAGAATTCTTGACTTGGACCTGGTGGTCAGAGATGAAGATGGCAACATTCTGGACCCGGAGCAGACCAGCACCATCAGCCTTTTCAGAGCCCATGAAATCGCTTCCAAGCAAGTGGAGGAGAGGCTCCAGGAGGAAAAAGTAAGATATATAAGATATACTGAGCACTGTGGCTTTTCCCTTCAAACATCAGGCTGCTGACTACTGGGATGGCTGTTACTTTTAGCACTGGCAATAAGGAGTTCAATGTTTTTATGAAGTGTTATCTTACATTTTGTAAGATCTTTTCCATCTTGGGCTGGTTTTTATCATCCTCTAAAGGGTTAAGTAGAATTCATGGTTAAGAGCTTTAAGTTTTGTGGGAAGTAGAAATTGTTTGCTCCCCTGCCTGTCTCGGTGCTCTGTAGCTGTCAGAAAAACAGCAGGCAAAGCAAGGAACAAACTTCCTGGGTTTTGTCAGGTGGATTTGAGGCTTTATTTTACCCTCCATATGTTCAACTCTCTTTTTAATAAGTGAAGACATCTCTCTTTCCTCCTTTTCTCCTTTTTTTGTTTTCTTTTCCCACTTTTTCCTTATGGTGTGGCACTTCAAGACCGATCCAGAAAATGCTGCCAGTTGTAAATCCTGATATAAACAAAGATCACAAGATTAGACACTCAGCAGAGAACCCTTTCTTCTGTCTGAAGGGTTTGGGGAAAGTTTTAGAGCAGTTGAATACCTGCTAGGCTGAGTTAAACTTGAGTTTCTTGTGTCCTTGAATTGCAGTCTCAGAAACAGAATATCGATATCAACAGACAAGCCAAGTTTGCTGCAACCCCTTCGTTTGCTTTGTTTGTGAATTTAAAAAACGTGGTGTGCAAAATAGGAGAAGATGCTGAAGTGCTGATGTCCCTGTATGATCCACTGGAATCCAAATTTATCAGGTCAGTGAACAACTCAGTGTAATCCCTGAGCTGGGCTTACTCATTTACAGCAGTGAGGTGGTTTTGGGGCTTAGGAGAGTCCCATTTCTGTGATGGCACAGGCAGGTCCTTTCCCTTGGGTACCTTTCAAGGTCATGCTGTTCCTTGTCACGTTGTCCTGTGGTTGTCACAGCAGAGCTGAACCCACCTGCAAGGTGTGTGCCCTCCCCTGGCTCCAGAAACTCTCACCCTCTGCTCCTGAGGAGGTGCTTTCTTTATGAAAATAACCTACACTGAATATTCACTTGTTTAGCATGAGGAGATGGGGTTTACAAGAGACTTCTGTAAATTCTGAAGTTGGTTTTTTTTCCGCTTATGTTAAAGAGTGTGCAGTGAGAGGACAAGGGGGAATGGTTTAACTGAGAGAGAATGGATTTAGATGGGATATTAAGGATAAATTCCTGGCTGGGAGGGTGGCACAGGTTGGGCAGAGAAGCTGTGGCTATCCCATCCCTGGAAGTGTCCAAGGGCAAGATGGATGGGGCTTGGAGCAACCTGGGCTGGTGGGAGGTGTCCCTGCCCATGGCAGGGGTGGCACTGGGTGAGGTTGAAGGTCCCTTCCAACTCAACCAACCTGTGATTCTGTGGTGCTGTGACCTAAACTGAGAGCTCTGAGCATGCTGTTTCCTCCCCAGTGAGAACTACCTGGTGCGCTGGTCGAGCTGTGGGCTCCCCAAGGACATCGACAGGCTGCACAACCTGCGTGCCGTGTTCACCGTGAGTGTCACCGCGCTGGGGACACCTGTCAGGGCACTGCTCTCACAGCTTCAGGGTTGTGGAGGGGTGTTATGGTCTCTGTGTGACCTGCAGGCAGTGTGGCTTCCTCTGGAAAGGCTGGAGAGGGAGTTTGGGCAAGGATCTGGAGGGACAGGACAAGGGGAATGGCTTCCAAGTGCCAGAGGGCAGGGTTAGATGGGATATTGGGCAGGAATTGGTGGCTGGGAGGGTGGGCAGACCCTGGCACAGGTTGGGCAGAGAAGCTGTGGCTGCCCCTGGATCCCTGGGAGTGTCCAAGGCCAGGTTGGACGGGGCTTGGAGCACCCTGGGCTGGTGGAAGGTGTCCCTGCCCATGGCAGGGGTGGCACTGGATGGGCTTTGAGGTCCCTTCCAACTCAAACCATTGCAAGATTCTGTGCTGGCAAAGGCTCCCGTGAAAACCTTTCCCTTCAGGGACCCACTAAATATTCTGGATACGTGGCTAAAACCAAAATTGCTCCTTGAATTTTTAACATACTAGAAATGGTTTGAATTTCCACAGAAGCCAAGATAAGACATTTATATATCAGAACAAACCCACCTTGCCCTGGTGTCAGAGCCTGGCACGGTGAAGGCAAATTCTGAGCATCAAACCTTCTGCCTGCTGCAATGGAACTTGAAATGCACTTATTAAAATAACCTCCTGAAACTCCCCCTTGTAGGACCTGGGCAGCAAAGACCTGAAGAGAGAGAAGATCAGCTTTGTGTGTCAGATCGTGCGAGTTGGCAGGATGGAGCTGAGGGACAACAACACCAGGAAACTCACCTCTGGGCTGAGGAGACCCTTCGGGGTGGCAGGTACCTCTGGGCTCCCTCTGCCTGTGCCAGGGCAAAGTCCTGCATGGAAACTGGGGCTGGGACAGTTGTACAAGCTCAGAGTTGTCCCAAATGGTGGGACAGTTGTACAGGCTCAGAGTTGTCCCAAATGTAATCAGTGACAGGGAAATTACAGCAACTCCCAGGGTTGTTTGCAATAGGTTGTTATTCCGTAGGAAAATCCTGAGGTTTCACAATTAATGATTCCATCCCTCCTCTGGGTCACTTCTTGCAGCCCTTTTCCCACGTGGATCCTTTAATTCAGCAGCCTTTTTATTTCTTTGCAGTGATGGATGTCACTGACATCATTAACGGGAAGGTTGATGATGAGGACAAGCAGCACTTCATCCCATTCCAACCGTAAGTAGGGAAGAGCTGAAAGAATAAGCAGAAGGGAAAAAAAAATTAAGATTTTAAGTTTGATTTTTTTAAAAGAATAGTTGATATTCTGAAGTTAATTTATTTCAGCGAGATATCTTATCTTGAGTAGAACTTGCTAATATATCTTTGGATAACTTCCCATTAGTCACAACAGTGAATTCTGGGATTTTTAAGATTGAGTTGAAAGCCTGCAGCCTTGTTTTGTTTCTGTTTAAAGATGTCAGGGTGATAATATGTAAGAGGTGGAACATTTAAACTAAGTTCCTTGCTGGTTTAGCTCTGCCTGAGATGGATAAAGACCAGCAGCATTACCAACACCCACTGCAGGTGACTTCTGTGGAATTAGGAAATGATAACATTTCTCTTTTCCTTACTAGGAGATAGAATTTCAGAGCAGGGGCCACAGTAATTAGAACAGAAACAAAATGTGAGGATTTGAAGGATGGCTTGATAAACCTCCTGCAGGATCTTCTCATAATTCAAGTTTATCATGCAAGAAACCCAGAAACTATTCCATCCATAGATCGTGGAGGGCTTTATTATTCCATGCAGTGAGGAAAGGTAGAAGGATAAGGCAAATAAAGGTGCATAAAATATGGATGTTTAGTTTTCCCACTGTGGGAAATGCTAGAGTGCCATCTGTTCCAAAAGGTAAAACATGGTTATGGGAACTAAATTCCTTGATTAATACACTAAGGGTATGCAGAAGGGGTTTAATAATGTTTAAAAATTAAAAGGAAGCTTGAAATAATGTAACCTCAAATTAAGTTTCTTTTGAAAAACAGGCCTAATGGAGGAAACCCTTGTGGTTTGAAGGTGTAGGGCTGGGGAGAGGGACTGCAAGGTGTGCAGGTGCTGCAGCTAATGAGAAAATCCAAGCACAATGCCATTTTCCCAGGAAAACATGGGTTTTTAGGGAAGAGTAGAGTATGTTTATTGTGTGGTAAACAACAGCAAGCTTCTGTTTTAGAGAGTGTGGAAATAAGCAACAGAAATGAACATTTGTGTGTCAAAGAGGATGCTAATGGAACATCTCATTCTTTGCTCCATTAACACCGAGTTATTTCTTCTGTAGAGATAAATCTGACTTTTGGAAAAGATGTGCAGTGTCATTTTTTGTTTTCCCCCCTGTAATAAATGAAAACACTCCCGTGCCAAAGGGCATCCCAGAGGACACCCGTGTGGGATCACAGGACGGGCGCTGGTGTCCTCATCTCCACCGTGGGCTCGGGCTGTCCCCACGAGCCACGTGTTCCTCCTCATTCCATGCTCTGCTTCTCCTCTACCACACACACTTGTGTTTCCATCTCTCTGTCTCTTTGTGCTCATTCCCTGGCCACCAGCACCAGGGCTGTCCAGAGCCCCTGGCAGCATGACCTCAGTGGCACTTCATGCTGCTGCTCATTGATGGATCCCATCTTTGCATTGGGGTTAACAGGAGGTTTGGGTTATCTGCTCTTCTCCCATGGAATTTAGGGCAGCTTTTCCTTCAGACACCCCCTCAGCGCTGCTGCTGGACCTGTGGAACCACACAGGTGACCCTGGAGGGGTTGCAGGGCCAGCCTGCTGTTCGTGTTTATTCCTATTCAAGAGGAAAGCACCTTTGGTGGGTTTTCAGTGCTTCACTGGGGGTTCTGAGGTGGGAGACCTTCTGTACTCTCTGGTAGAGCAGCGTTCTTCTGATTAATGATCTCCCTCTGTCTTTCTTGTCACCTCTCCTGTCCCTCGTCCTGCGTTGACTAATAACATGCTCTTTGTCACGCCTGTGATCCGACCTCCCGTGTCCCCTCGTCACTGTGACTTCTGGTTCTCTGTGCCCCTTTGTTTCCTGGTGTTGGTCGTCCTGTGCATCCTCCAGGCTAGCGTTGGATGACGCCATTCGACACAAGCAGCTGAACATATCATCCCGTTTTTCACCCAGGGTGGCAGGGGAGAATGATTTCCTTCAGACTGTTATAAACAAAGTGATTGCTGCTAAAGAAGTCAACCACAAGGGTCAGGGTAGGTGCTCTTCTTTATCTACACCCCTAAAACCGTTCGTGGCGTGAGGATGGTTTGGGTTTTGCTTCTTCGCTGCCCTTTGGGAAGGGGAAATGTGTTGGGGTGGTGTGGTCTTCTCTTCCCCACCCTTCAGGGCTCACCTGGTACCCCCCCCGCCCTGTGTTGGGTCTGCAGGTTGTGTCATTGTCCATCTCTTCGTCTTTATATTTGTACTGGAGCTACTGGAGAGGGTCCAGGGGAGGCCACAGAGATGCTGAGGGGTCTGGAGCATCTCTCATAGCCTGGTTAGTCAGGAGAAGACTGAGAGGGGATCTCATCTATTCATATAAGTATCTCCAAGGGGTGCCAGGGGTTGGTGGCAGATTCTCTTTGGTGGTGCCCAGTGACAGGACAAGGAGCAGTGGCCATAAATTAAACAACAAGAAGTTCCACCTCGACCTTGAAGAACAACTTCTTTCCATTGGGGGTGGCAGAGCCCTGGCACAGCTTCCCAGGGAGGGTGTGGAGTCTTCATCTCTGGTGACATTCCAGAGCCATTCCAAAGCCACCTGGATGCATTCCTGTGTCACCAGCTCCAGGTGACCCTGCCTGGGCAGGGGGGTTGGGCTGGATGGAATCCAGAGATCGTTTCAAACCCCAACAATTCTGGGATTCTCTGCTTGAAATGAAGGCTCAGGAGGTGACTCTTTGTGGCCTTGAGCTGTGGATTTTGGCCTCCTCTAGCTGAAAGAATATCTGTATCACTTGGGTATGTCTGAACAAGAGACCCCAGGAAAATTATATCCTTTTTCCTGCTTTTTTTGCCAATCAGTAACAAATAAACCTCAGTTTTAGATCATCTTTTAGCTAAAGAGGAAAGTTTAGATCTGCTTTTCCCCCTCCCTATTTTCATCTGGCCAGCATATATCGTAAAGGAGGACACATTTCAGCCTCTCTGATTCATTCCAAGTTCTTTCCCTCAAAAAATATGATTCCCAGGCAAAGAGGAAAATACTCAGAGTTGTTCCTTCAACAAGTCAGCACAGAGAGAGCACAGAGGAGCCACTCCAGGTGAAAAGGAATGTACATTTAATTGGGGGGCAACATAACCCACAATTTGGTTCATGGATGGGTATTTTTTGAGGAGTTAATTTTAGGATTTTCCCCTGCAAATTGCTGCTGTGATTATTTCATGCTTCAACTTGATCACCAGTCACTTCAGCAGAGTGAAAGACTTTTTTTTGGGTTGGGTTTCTTTTTTATTGGGTTTTTTTTTTCCCTACTTTGGCATCTTTTTCCCATCCCGAGCGTGCCTGATGTTAGCTGGCAAAGCAGCAGCTTTTTTAGTGGCTTCTGGTGCTTGTGAAGAGGAAAATATCAGCTGTGGAAAGCTGGGGCAGTGTGGATTTCTGTGTGCTCCAAGCAGGAAAAACTACTTCTGGGGATGGTGGTGATGACTGGTAATCCTTGGTTGTAATCCTTTATTTTTCCATGCAAATCATCATTGCCCCTTCTTTTTTTTTTCCCTGTGGAAGAGAAATATTTCACTAGAAACACTGGAACATAATCAGACATAATTCTGTGTGCTCTACTCATGTGTTTGCTTCCAGTGGAGGGATCTTTTTGAGTGCTTTAAAGTCCTTTGTATCTTAATTATTTTAATGTTCCTGCATTTCTCAGTTTGTAAAAAGGAATCTTTAGTAATCCTGTGAGTTTAATGATCGTGTTTTTTTTACATGACAGGTTTGTGGGTGACTTTGAAACTTCTTCCAGGAGATATCCATCAGATCAGGAAGGAGTTTCCCCACTTAGTGGACAGGTCAACAGCCGTGGCTCGCAAAATGGGCTTCCCTGAGATCATTATGCCTGGTAAGGCAGTGTGGGAATTAATGCTGCTTGGTTGTATTTTAACCTGCTTTAAATGGCTGCATGTAGGGAAGATTTGGGAAAAAACTAAGTAAAAATGAATTTAAGGTATGTGTCCATTTAAAAAAAAGGGTCATCAAAAGACTGTCTCAATTAAAATGAATATAAAATACTTTACCACATGTGTTGCATGAATAAATAAAACTACCACCCCCTGCATAAAGAGCTGAAATCCCAGTGGCAGTGGAAATTCTCTTCTTTTTGCAGTGAAAAAACCCTGTAAAGTGCCCACTTGATATTATCCCCATAGCAAGGGCATTTGAAAACTTCCCTGTTGGGATGAACCCAAACCAGAGACACTTGGAGAGGCACAGGGTTGACTTAGAGGTAGCAAATCTCTCAGGGTTTGTACTGGATGGAGAGAATGTGTTTGAAAGAGAGCTGTGTCATCTTTTAATTCAGAGGATGTTGAATTCAGGTGTTTACTCAAAAACAACTTCTCAAAATAAGAACTGCCAGAAGGCAGAGCAGAACCTTCACTGTCCTCCTCCCATGGATGGGCTCTGGAGGATCCAGATGTTTCCCAGCCCCTTTCCAGATGTCCCTGTGGATGCTGCCAGATGTTTATGAGATGTTTTCCTCTGCATCCCATATGGTGGAAGTGCCGCAGCCCCTTGTTTTGTTCAGATGTTGGCACATAAACCATCTGCCTCTTGAAATTATTGGGAATTCCTGGTTTCCCCAGTGCATTTTCAGCTTTTCAGTTGAATTGGGGGGGTAGCTGAAGAGCATTTTAAGACACAAAGCTACAAACAACCCCCAAACCAGCAAAAACACCCAACCAGATCCCCATGGGACGAGTTAAACAGACCTCTGTGGGCTCTTCAACCTTTTTAAATTGCAAAATACCTGTGCATGGGCTGCATTAATTAATTATGGGCTAAATGGTGAAACTCATCCTTTCAAATGATTAATGGCACGAGTTGGGTGAAAACAAAACAAGTGGAGCTGTGGTGTTGCCACGTGCAAATGCCACATTTCCTTGTGTTCCTGGTGGGAGAACCCAGAGTTTTGCTGTGGCAGTGCTGAATTCCCTGGTGCTGTGCTCTGCCTCGCAGGGGACGTTCGCAATGACATCTATGTCACCTTGGTCCAGGGAGACTTTGACAAGGGCAGCAAAACCACGGCGAAGAACGTGGAGGTGACCGTGTCTGTCTACGACGAAGATGGCAAGAGATTAGAGGTATTAAAGTCTTCAGTGGCTGGGGGTTGGATTTCTGAGGCATATCTGTTTAAGCCTTTTCTGCATCTCTTTCTGTACGTGTCAGCTTCAGCCCCAGTTTTTAGTTTCAAGCACCCTTTCTCCTTTGTCATAATTAAATACATCAGGGATGTCCTTTGATATTCATTTCATGAGGAGCTTTGAGCAAGAGCCGTTCTGTCTTTGTTTTGACCTACTTCACTGATTTATTTGGTGTTTATTTGAATGGAAGAGGGGAGTTTGAGCCATAGAAACACTTTCTCTTTTGTCTGTGTTTTGAAGAGTGTTATTTTTCCTGGTGCTGGCGACGAAGCCATCTCGGAGTACAAGTCTGTGATCTATTACCAAGTCAAGCAGCCTCGCTGGTTTGAGACTGTAAAGGTACAGAAACTCTTAAAATAACTTCCTCTGTGTGTTAAATGTGCATTAAATGGAGATTTCAGTGGGAAGCCTTGAGAAACAAACCTGGGGAGGTTGCATGCTGGGGATTTGTGGTTAGCAGGACAGAAGGAGCAGCTCAGCTAAGGAAGGCTTTGACCTTTATTGCATGTTGGGTTTTATGTCATTCTTTGGGTACTCCAACATCTCTTTAGGAGTGGTGTGCCCTCCTTCCATGAAGCTGCCCTAGAGAAGCAGGAGATGAAGGTTAAAACCCAGTTGCCATAGTGTTGAGCTCATCCTTGTTTTGGGATGTGGCTGACTGTGCTTTTAGCTTGGCCAGTTTGCTTGGGGCTGCACTTTGGGGTGTCACAGAGGGGGCTGCACTTTGGGGGGCTGCACTTTGGGGGGGTGCTGGCTCTGTGAAGGCCATGCTGTGGGGCTGTAGGCAATGGGAGCAGGCTCTGTGTGCTCAGAGGGACTCAGAGCTGCTCCCACACCCGAAGTCCAAAGGTGCTTTCGTTGCATCCGTGGATAGGATGTGGCAGAAACCCAAGGGTGCTGCTGGGATTTTGGAAGCTTTCTGGAAGATGCTAGCTGAGATTTTGGGCACTGCACTGACTGTTTCCTTCCCCCCTGAAGGTGGCAATCCCCATCGAGGACGTGAACCGCAGCCACCTGAGGTTCACCTTCCGTCACCGCTCCTCCCAGGACTGTGAGTAATTCAGCCTCTGCCTCCTGGTCCTGGGGGCTCCTTGGTGCCCAAATCTCCTCCCCCAGGCATGGCATTCCCAACCTGGAACTCACTGCTGTACTTTTAGTGCAGAATTAAGTTCATTACCTGCTTATTTTCTGCTTCTCTTTCCCTTTACTCCTTCCTCACTCTTAACTGTCCATGTTGAGTTTGTCCTTCCCTGCCCATTGTTTTTCTGCAAATCAGATGAAAGGGAGGAAAGGAATTTATGAAAGGGGTTACAAGGGGTTTATTATCAGGTTGCTAATGGAATAAAGCTTTCCATTAGTAGCTCAAAGGGTTGTGGTGTTTATCTTAGAAGTAGGTGGGTAGGGAGGAGTAAAAGTATTTACCACTGGGAATGTGAAAGAGTTTATAGCTGGCTTATCATCAGAAATTAAAGACTTTGGGATTACAAAACTTGATTAATAAAATATTTACCTAATTTATAGGATGACACTTGCTAAGGAAAGCAATGTGCCACAAGTCAGTGTCATCAGTGTCCAAAATATTATGGAACGCTACAAATGAGTTGAGTCAGAAATGTTTTTATGACTCCAAGATTTAGGTTGGCCACCATGTAAAATACTAAGAGATTGTTCCTTAGGGCTGCAGGGCTTCCTCACAGGCTCCTTGGGCTGTCTCAAGTTGAGTACCCCAACTTTGTGCTCTCCATTTGCCCTGTTTTCATTTAACTTGTGACAATTGATGTTGAACAAGAGCCAACTGGATGTATTTTGTCATTCCTGTTGGCTGTAGAGCAGGTCAGCCTTCAGAACTCGGGCACTTCAGCTGTAATGATGGGTCCACCTTCTATTCTGCTTCTGATGTTCCCCCTTCAAGTGTCTGTTGTCAGGGCTCTGTGCCCTGAGACCTTCAGTGCTGGTCTTTAAATCATGGTTCTTGCTGCCAAACACTGCCATTCTTCTCAAAACCTGAGCTTTCTGAAGGCATCACATTTCAGCTTTATTTTTAAAAAGCTGCCTTAATTAACCTTTGGAAAGAACAGAGAGAATACAGAACTATGAGCATTTGGTTACTGTTGATGTGGTCAGCTTCTTAGGTGTTTATTTTGCATTTTTTGGGGTTCTGTCCTGTGTTTAGAGAACTCTCCTAATTCCTGGTACGTTTTCTTCATAGGAGGATCTTTGCTATGGTCATCCATGTCTTTGAGGTTTAGGGGCACTGCCTGTAGAAATATCAAATAATTAATTATGTGGTGATTTGTCTTTTTTCTTTGTAACAGCCAAAGATAAATCTGAGAAAATCTTTGCCCTGGCATTTGTGAAGCTCATGAGATATGATGGGACAACTCTGAGAGATGGAGAACATGACCTCATAGTTTACAAGGTAGAATTTGGACTTTCCACCCACTGACTTCTGGGGAAACACTGAAAAGTGTGTTCCAGATTGTTCTGTAGCTCCAAACAACTAACCAGAAGTGCTGTGCAGTTTGTGTTTGTGGCAGATGGAAGGTTAGAACTTGAATTTTAATTTCAAAGGCACTTATTAGTGAGTTATCCATGCATTGGGAAAAGTGACTTCTGTAGCCCTTTAAACATCACATCTTGGCTCTAATCTTAGTGCTGAATTTCTGGTGTTTAAGACCCATTGCATGGCTCCAAACCTGAGAAAATAAATGTTAAATCTGATGATCACTGAGGTTCCTGCTAGATGTTTCCTCAAGCTGTATTTCCAACCTCTCTGCAGGCAGAAGCCAAGAAGCTGGAGGACGCCTCGACCTACCTGAGTCTGCCTTCCACTAAGATAGAGCTGGAGGAAAAGGGACACTCAGCAACAGGGAAGAGCATGCAGAACCTTGGCAGCTGCACCATCAGCAAGGACTCCTTCCAGATTTCTACTCTGGTTTGTTCAACAAAACTTACCCAGAATGGTGAGTTTGGAAGTGCTGGAGCTTCTGCTCCTCATGTAGGAGTTGGGTTCTGTGTGCTGACCTTCCTGCCTTCTCCATCCCCCTGCCCTGGGAATGGATCCTGGTGGTTTATCTTGGATTAAATGGTCTGGGTGTGGCAAAAGCATCTCCCCAGTCTGTGTGGTGTGCAGCCTTTCCTCTGCTTTGCTTTAAAGCAGCACACAGCTCTGAGAAAACAAGAATCCCAAGTTCAATGGGAACAGGGATGTTTTTGCCATCACTTTTATGCTGAAAACAGGCTCTGTGGCATTTCCCTCTGCAAGGCAGAGGAAGAATCTGCTTTCCAGAGCAGGGAATATCCCAGCTCTGCTCCCAGATGAGCTGTTTGTGGTCCTTCCAAGGTGCAATATCCATACCTTATGCCTGAAGGAAGCTCTGATGGTTTCGCTTGCATGGAGGGATGGAGATGGCTCTGGGGTGGCTCAGGAGAGGGGCTGGATCAGCTGGGATGGAGACTGGTTGGGAATAATGAGGAGTTTCCCCATATCCAGGGGGAATATCCCTGCTCTGGTGCCTCTCTGAGTTCATTGGGGTGTTTTATATTCCAAACACAAAGGATCCACTTGGCAGCCTTGGAGCACCAGGGGAAACTGGGAGATGCTTTTGGGATTCCAGAGCAGAGATGGGCTCAGCAGGGGATGGGGGCTGTGGGACCAGGGACCTGCACATGGCATGGAGCTGCTTTTTGGGTGGTTCTTCCCCCCAGCCTTCCCTGGGGCTTGTCAGTAATTAGAAGTATTTCCCAGGGATCAATAAATTGATGCTGCTTTCACAGAGCTGTTAAAATTAAGACTGAGTGTTGTTTTCAGGCTTGATTTACATCCAGTTGGCTTTGAGGGGCTTTATTTAACGTTGCTGTGAATTGTGTTGCCTGTGAAACTTTTCCTCCCAAAGTTGCCCAAGTCTTTGCTCTTTCTTCAAAGTGTTGTGACATTGTCAAGCGAGGTCACTGCGTGTCCCTAAGCAGTTTAGAAAAGAAACAAACCAAAAAATCATCATTAAATTCCTCCCTCAAGTATCAGTTTTCATCTGAAAATTGGCAGTGCTCTTCCCAAGATGATTTCTGAAGCTGATTCTAAGTTTTCTAAAATTGTTGTTTAAAATTCTGCCTTTAATTTTCTTAAAAAATAAGTCAGTTATACCCCATGATCACCCTCATTTACCAAAATGTTCAGCCAAAACACATTTTTCTCCTTTTGGTCATCTGTAATAGCTCTTTCTTCCCCCTCTCTCAGTATCTTAGAATTGGCTTTTAAGACTTATTTTTAGTAATTCTGAAAGTATGTGTATAAATCATGTTGCTTTTCCTTTTGCTGGTGCAAAGTACCTTTTTGTATCCAAGCTCTTTGAAAACTCACTTGACCTCAGTTCCCTGTAATCTGTAAAGTTATTAACGTTGCTTTTCTGTTAATAATCCACATCCTTAGCACTGGAAAATTCTCCAAAACAACAAACTCAGCCACTTGGGAGAATCCAACTCCTTTTTTTATTCAGAGAGAGCAATATATGAAATACCTGTTATCAGAGCACCACATTCCCATGCCTTTTCCTGGGTTTTACATTGAATTTTCAGGAAGAAGAGTGATGTAAGATACAGAGGAGAAGCCTCAGTGCTGTGGAAGGAAATCCAGCTAGTGGATTTAAATAATAAAAGGATTGGATGTCCTTTTCTTATCAGTGTGGTGGGAATAGAGCTGAAATTGCTGGTCAAATGTCCTGTTTCCCCATGGCCAGAAGCTGGTGCTCTCCCCATGGATTTGCTCTGGTGATGGATCCAAGGCACCTCCAAGGCTTGTTCCAAGAATTCCCATGTTTTCTTCTCTGCCTGGAGGACTCAAACCTTTATCTAAAGAGTTGGATTTACTTAGCTTGAGGCAGGACCTTGAGGAACCAAGGAGAGCAGGCTTTTGGAGAACAGTTGAAAGGAATTTGACCAAATCAGTCAACACAGTTGATAATAAAAAACCCAAGAAACAACATGACAAATTCAAGTGCTGTGGTGGCATAAAAAGTGAAGGTGTAAGTACAGAACTGAAAGAAAAGTTGTAAAATGGAAAATCAAATGTTCAAGTCAAGAAGATGGTTTCAAAGAACAGCTGGAACTTTAATCAGAGTGGAAATATTTCTGAACTTCAGTGAGCTTTGAGAGAGTTTGGGTGTATCTGTAGGGAAACCTTTGCACAGATAGAGGTGACCAGGACCTGTTAAACACCTGCATATGGAGCCAACATGATCATAAATCACATTAATAAAGCAAAGCTGGTATTGGCACTTGGCATTCTGGATGGTGGAGTTGGAAATCATGGAATTACAGAGCAGTTTGGGTTGGAAGGACCTTTAAGCCCATCCCATCCCACCCCTGCCATGGGTAGGGACACCTCCCACCAGCCCAGGGTGCTCCAAGCCCCATCCAACCTGGCCTTGGACACATCCAGGGATCCAGGGGCAGCCACAGCTTCTCTGCCCAACCTTATTCTGTCTTCTTTCTGATGTTTTCTAATCTCAAATTTCCCTTGTGCTGACTGCAATATTCTTATATTCTTGTATTATTTTGCACAGACCCACAAAAAGAGTGGGATTGAGTGCCTGCTGGGCACTTTGCTGGGTTTAATGCAGTGAATGCCCATTTTTTCTGCACACTGTACTTTATTTTCCTCTCTCTCTGGAAGTCAGGCTGCACTGCCATTTCCTGCTCACATGTGTATCTTCATTTAGCATTTGCTCTGTCATCACGCCGAGGGGCCACGTGGCTTTGTTTTCTTGGGGCAGTGTGTGGTGCTGGGGGCTGGCTTTTGCTCAGCTCATTCCTTCTGTCAGGCTGATGCCTCGTTAGAAGTCAGACCCGAGCCAAATTCAGCAGTGGGAAGCTGATATAAATATACCCCTGAAACAATTTGGATAACTCAAGGAGGCAGCTTTGCTTTTCCTTCCAGAAGGAGTTTTTCTGTTCACATTGAGATTCCAAGCCTTTGGATTCGGGCTACAGACTTGTAGGGTATGTTAAAAAAAATACCCTAAAAGGAGGACTTGGATTGTTCAAAGCCTTAATGCTGTAAAGCCCTATTTCTGCTCCCAGAATGATGATGAGAAGGCTTGCTTTGAGTGCTGCTCAGAGGGGAGCCTGTCCAAGGAGAGCTGCAGTCCTTTCCACTGGGAAGGCATTTTATTTATTGCTCAGAAGGAAAGATTTGGGGGGGGAAAACACAGCAGCTGGGTTTTGTCCCTGCAGATAATTTCCAGAATATATTCTGCAGGTTTGTGACTTGGCAAACGTGCTGGTTGCTTGGAAGGTCCTAATAAAAGAAGTGAGGGGTATTGGTTGAGAGAAGCTGCCTCTTTTCAGAGTTACTTTGGGCAGGATTCTCATAATATGGACCATTTTGGGGAGTGGGTAATGTGCAGTAGTTACCGAGAGGCTTAGACTGAAGGTAGGCAATCTTTAAATTCAAATAATGGAATAATTGAAGGTGGAAAAGACCTCCAACATTAACTGAGTTCAGTCTGAGCATGAATTATTGGTGGGTTTTTTTGTTAATATTTCCCAATGTGCTGCTGCTTTGCAGGGCAGCCCCAGCTGGGAGTTGTCTGCAGTTTTCCCTAAAGGAAACTTTAAAATGACTACCAGAGAGAGCCTGCCTTCTATATTCCCTTATTTCTCAGGGAATGTTAAAACACCACAGCATCAATAATGCAGAATTTGGGGATAAGGCCATTTGCATGGTCAGTGTCCGTCCCTGGAGAGCAGCCCAGGGGTTTGGGCACCACGAGATGTTCATCACACTGAGTTAATTTACTTTACAACTGTTTGCCTTGTGCCTTATTTCCCTTTCAGCTTATTCAGTGAGAGCAAAGAGGGCTGGGGACATTAATTCTGGGAGAGTCACTGGCCTGTAGATGTGACTGTGTTGGTGGCTGACTAATTTAATTTTGGCATCTTTTTCTAAGGACCCAACTTGTGCCCAACAAATGAAAAGCCAGGGAGCAGGCTTGGCTTGGCCTAGATTTTCCTGCTGATATTTCAAAAGCTGGCTGCCTTTCTGAGAGCCTTTCAGGGTTCTTGTCATGGGAGAAGGATTGGAGGAGTTTTCTGCAGTGTCACAGCACACCAGAAAGATGTTGTTGTCCTGTGGAAAAGGCTGAGCTCAGGAAGGGAAACCATTTGGCCTGAGTGTTGGTTATGAGGAATGAGGGAAGTTAAATAATGCTGCAGGATAAATTGGTTTTCTTCTTCCTAGTTGATCTCCTGGGGCTCCTGAAGTGGAGATCCAACACGAACCTGCTGCAGCAGAACCTGAAGCAGCTCATGAAAGTGGATGGTGGTGAAGTGGTTAAGGTAATGAGTTAATTTCTTTGAAAATAAGCTTGGTGTCATAATTTCCCCTGCATCCTGTGTTTTGAGGTGTTTGTATTTTTTGTTTTGTCCCCCACACTCCCCCCTTTTCCTCATTTGCACATTAAGTTGTACCCAGGTATCTCAGCCTTCAGAGGGCTCCTCTCCCTGCCCTCTCAGGACATTTCACGTGTTGAGGACTGATAAAACACACATAAAATGAATATTTTTGAGAAATTAAGTTGGTTTATTTTAGCACTTTGGTCAGTTTTTATATACAGATACATGAAGGCAAAAGGTCTTTTCCTGGGCAAGATTAGAGCATCTCAATAGTCCTACACAATGATATTAAATGTATTTTTAATATATGGATGTGCAATGCAGTCCCACAGTGTGTTGCTGTTATTTTTTGGGGGTTTTTTTACATACTTCAGGAAATATTTAGCTGAGTCAAGTTATTTACATTTGCCAAGGCCACTGAGTGATTGTAGAGAGCTACAGAAAGACAGATTTAGCCGTGGCAAAGGGTAGGCTGGGACTTCCTTGAATGTGTTGTAATAAATCAAGTCTAAAAGGGTGTCAGAAGATGTATTGGGGACAGGTGACCCTTCAAGGCCTGCACTGTTGTTTCCTTCCAGCAGTGGGTTTTTAGTTGCTCAGGGCTCCTTTGGGATGATATTCCCTCCTCCCTTTTGCCCAGGGATCTGAGCTGAGCTGGACTCCTCTAGGACACAAGAGGGGATGTTTAATATTTCTCCCATCACCATTTTAATCCTGGCTTTGGAGGTCCACTGTTTGCAGCATCCTTTCCATTCCTCCAGCTTTTTTTTTTTGTGTCCTTCAGGTTTTGAAATGCGTGGTGCAGCCTGTGTATATTAAAGCATTGATGTGATAAAACATATTCATATTTTCTGTTAGGCTGTTCCTTAAAACCCCCAGTAAAAGGCCTTTGCTTACTGGTGTTCATTTATTGCTAAGTAGAGATGAGCCAAGATAGCCATTCTGTGATTTCCAGCTCCCAGACACTCTGCAAACAGTCAATGTTATCTCCCTTTCCCAGAGGTTTCAGCTCCATTTGTGCAGAGAGTCTTTAGAATATGAGAATGTAAACTAATAGTCTCGAAATTATTCATGCTCCCTGGGAAATGTTGTCCTGCCACTCCACACAGCACAGGCTCTCCTGGCTGGTCCAGCAGCTCCTTGTGAGCACATTTAAGGCTTGAACTCTGCTAAGGAAAGGCAGCCTGAGGTGCCCAAATGGGACATCAGTGAAGATGCCATGGCCTTCCAGCCACTCTTTGGTCCCAGGGGCACTCTGGGTGTGGGACCTGAGAGTCAAATATCTCCTCCAACCAGAGGGAAACTCCTCCTGGTGAGGCTCAAAGCTGGGACCTGAGAGTCAAATATCTCCTCCAACCAGAGGGAAACTCCTCCTGGTGAGGCTCAAAGCTGGGCTTTGCCCTTCCCTTCCTGCCAGCTGGTTCAATCAGAGTCATTTGGAATTACAGAATCGTTTAGATTGGAAAAGCCCTCTCAGGTCACACAGTTCAACCTTTAGAAGGTCCAGTCCAACCCTGAAGGTGCTTTAATGGCACATTGCCTTTAATGGAGCAAACAGGGCTGTGAGAAGGTCATTGAGGGGTTTTTTTAACTCCCCAAATCCTATAGTGAAATTGTGAGCTGGATGCCCCCCAGGAGTGAGGTCTAAAATCACCTCCAAGAGTGAGTTTTGGCTTTTCTGGTGTTTCATCCTCATGTGTTGGTAGCATGAACTGTGGCTTGATGTTCATTGTTTTGAGTTCGAAATTCAACTTCTAAGTGGAGATTCAATCCTGACATTTATTGATAGGTTTAGTAGGTCAGGTGAATTGTATTTGGTCCAGGAGACTCAATGCATAGATGAACATTTTGAAGGGAGGAAGGTGGGAGTCAGGCTGGTTTTCCATCTCTCCCCCAGGGAATGTAAATCTCTCAGGAATCAATTCCCTTCTGCTCATTGAGATGTTCTTCCCCAGTTATGCCTTGTCTCATCTAAGGGGCAGAAACCATTTTTGCTTCATTTTACTTCTCTGGGAGGGTTGGGCAGAGAAGCTGTGGCTGCCCCTGGATCCCTTGGAGTGTCCAAGGGCAGGTTGGACGGGGCTTGGAGCACCCTGGGATAGGGAAAGGTGTCCCTGCCCATGGACAAGCGAGTTGAGGTTTAAGATCCCTTCCAACCCAACCCATCCTGTGATCCATTGGATCCAGAAGGGCTGGAACAATCCCTAGGCTGTGATCCATCCTTGGAAGAGCCTTGGATGGCTGGGAGGAGTTGCAGGAATGCCAGCAGTGTCCAGCAGCACTAACCTGACCTTTCCTCTCGTGTTGCACAGATGGGGGTGGCCAGCCCTGGGGTGCTGAAGACCTTGCTCTGTAGGTTTGGGGCTGGGGCAGCAGGTTGTGTGCTCTGCTTCCCAAGCCTGCATGTGTGATCCCATGTGGAATTGGGGCTGGGAATCTCCCACTGCTCAGCTCCAGAGCTGCTGAGGAGGGCTGGGGTTGTTGGCATGACACTCAGCTGCTTGTCTGGTTTGTGCTGTGAAACATGAATTGTTCAGCAGTGCATGATCCTGGTAATCCTGTGGTGGTCCTGGAGTTTGGAAATATGTTTTGTGGGTTCACTGTGATAGATAAAACCCCTTGGTCAGCTGTCCCAGGTGTGAGTTCTGACTGTTGTTTTCCTGTTTGAGTGAGAAGGTGTGTACAGATAATCAGCTTCACTAAAAGCCATTTTTCTTCTCAGCAAATTATTAAGTTTTCCTTTTCTTGGCTAACTTTTAATCTTTGTAAAATGTACAGATGGAAGCAAATCTATCTGTAGAAAGCTGTGTGAAATGTGGAGTGAATTTTCCTTCTAAAATACCATGAACTGTGTATTTATTTGTAGTTTCTCCAAGATACATTGGATGCACTTTTTAACATCATGATGGAGAATTCAGAGAGTGACACCTTTGACACTTTAGTGTTTGATGCTTTGGTGAGTTTGCCTTGGGAAGGGGCTGAAATGGGGAATAAATAGGGGGGAATAAAGTTTATTAATGACAGTGATCTTAACTGTTGGTTATTATTTAATTGAAGTATTATATTTGAAGGTTCAGTTGAACTTGATCCAAAGAGTTGGATTACATCATGTCATCCTCCCAGGAAGTAAGAAGGCAATGAAATCCAGTGTTTTTAGGGGTTTAACAGCAGAATTTGGGATAGAAACAGAAAGTTTCTTCTTAGAACAGAAAACTTGGGAAGGAGTTTTTGCAGGAAAGGAGAATATTAATATATTGGGAGGGTAATCAGAAGCCAAAGACTGTGGGTTTAATGTTTGTCATGTGTCTTCTCTGAGAAGAAAGTTGAATGGACAAACCCATTTTTATTTTAATTTTTGTTTCGAATAATGCTGATTTTTTCAGGTTTTCATCATTGGGCTGATTGCTGACAGAAAATTCCAGCACTTTAATCCTGTCTTGGAGACCTACATCAAGAAGCATTTCAGTGCCACGCTGGCCTACACGTAGGTTTTGAAATCTCCTTTTCCTCCAGTGGCTCTGCTCATTTTTCCCAGAGAATGTCATTTAATAACTGGTTTGTGTGGGTTGGTTGGGAACGTGCCCGTGGAGGGTGGGAGGATCTTGAAGAAGACTGGAGTGTTGTGTGTTGGTTGGAATAATGGTACTTAAGATTTCAGTGCTCCTGGTTGTGTTGTAATGAAGAATGGGATGATTTGATGGTTTTATAAGGAAAATAAAGGTAATTCTCATTCATACTTAAGAGAGAAATCCAAGTGCATTTAAGATGTTTCAGATATAGGTTGGTTGGTGCATTAAATTGACATCTTACCCTGGATTATCCACACTGATGCCAGTCTGGGGAGGAAGCAGCAGAGAACCAAAAGACAGAGCCATTATTTTTGTTGTCTTAAGTATTTTTGGACAAAAAATGGGATCTTTGCTGCTGCTTTAGGCTGTTGGTGTTGCAGGAAAAATATCTTTGCAGTGGTGGGGGGAAGGAAAATCCAAGCAGGGAATTTGGGGTGCATTTTGGTGTAGGGTCTCTGTTAAATGTTTGAAGATACTGATTTAAAATTGTGAAGAATTATGGAATCACAGGATATACTGAGTTGGAAGGGACCCACAAGGATCATCAAGTCCAGCTCCTGGCCATGCACAGGACACCCCAACACTCACAGAATCATCCAGGCTGGGGAAAGCTCCAAGGACAAGTCCAACTTTTAAACTACTGAAGGAAAAGAGAGGCTGCATTGACAATATCTAAGTAAATACTTGAAATTCTGGGGCAGTTTTCTCCTCTTCCAGCAAATCCCCAGCTCTCCAGAGTTGTGTGCCCTGTTGTTTTGTGTTGGTGCAGTGTCATGTTGTACTTGTTGACCTTTCCTTGGATGTTGGATCATGCAGTGGAGCTGGGCTGATTTAAAAAGGAATTGCTTGTAGTTCCATTAAAATCCTGATTTATATTCATTGCAAGGGAGGTAGCTGAAACGGGATTATTGTGAGAATTGTTTCAAGTCTGATAGGCTTCAAAAGGGGGAAGAAGAGGATTTCCAACCTGTTATATATGTTTTTGAGGAATAAAATCACAAATTCCAGCCCATTATCCATGGGAGAACTTCATATAAGGGAAGC
This sequence comes from Campylorhamphus procurvoides, assembly GCA_013396655.1. Classification (NCBI taxonomy): domain Eukaryota; kingdom Metazoa; phylum Chordata; class Aves; order Passeriformes; family Dendrocolaptidae; genus Campylorhamphus; species Campylorhamphus procurvoides. The sequence continues at coordinate 63,660 of WBMV01001829.1, read as the reverse complement.
CTTTAGTGAAGATACTCTTATTTTATGTGTGCTAATTCTAACAATATGTTTGTTATTTTGATAATTATTAGTAGGTGCATCTATGTAAGAGGCTAAATCTGAATATCCCTAAATATCCAGCAGAAAATAAGGCTAATGTTATATTGCTTACATGCTGAATAATGTCATTGTGTGACCCTTCTCTCAAGAACAGGTTGCAGCAAAACCATGAGCACAATGAGTTTATTCACTGCCTCATTAATTCTGGGGGCACATCACTTGTCCTCCAACCTTTCCAAACCCCAGCTCCTCTCTGTGACCATGCCTGTGGCTCTGTGTTTAACCAGGAAGCTGACCAAGGTGCTGAGAACCTACGTGGACAATGCTGAGAAGGGTGGCATCACTGACCAGCTCTTCAAGGCCATGAAGGCCCTGGAGTACATCTTCAAGTTCATTGTGAGGTCCAGGATCCTCTTCAATCAGTGAGTACAGCACATGCTTTTAAAAAAAGGCTCCTGCAGTGCCAATATTGCTCCAAAAGGGTCCAGGTTTTCTGGGGCCACAGTTAAAGCTGCCCAGAAATATCTGAAATTACACCAGGAGGGTTTTCCCTCTGAGCAAAGCAGGTTTGCTTGTCAGAGATGTGAGTTTTAAGTAGCAGAGAACTGGTAAAATGATAATTTAGGTCTCTGACTGAATAAAGCTTGTCATTATTGGGGGGAAACTTCTGTTACTCTATTGTGTTTTATACCCAAAGCTTTAAAAGAGTTCTAAACCAAGCTGGTGATATATTGAGCCTCACTTAGATTGAATCCTTTTACTCCTTGTTAGCAATGGTAACAACCTTATTACAGGGGATTTATGTAGAGCTCTTGAGTTCCCATCTCCACCAACCTTCCCCTCATTTAGAGACTGTAATTTATTTCTGGAGGAGTCCTGCTGCGAGATTCATAAAATACCCAATGTCACTTCCACTGTTTCAGCTCCTACAAATCACTTGAAAAGAGAGGGAAAAAAAAATAAAAAATAATTAAATTTCCAGGCAGTGTGACCCCCTGGAAGTGGCCATGGGATTCCCTCGTGCCAGGCACTAATTCAGGGCTCTTCAGTGGTGGGAAGACCCAGCTCTCGATGCCATGGGATTAATCAGCAGAATTACTGGATGCTCAATGCCATGGCCATTTGTTGTGCCTGGAGGGGGGTGATTTGCACTGATTGCAATGCAGTGGGCTGAAATATCTCTGCTGTTCTGCTGAGAGATCACAAGAAACCAGCTGGGGCTTTTATTAGGAGATATTGCATATTCTGAGCCTTGGGAACGTGGTGGTGGCCTGGATATATGGGGCATTTGAGCAGTGGAACTGCAGGCAGGTTTCAGTTCTGGGTTTATAAATACACAGAAAATCTTGTTCATCTGGTTAAAGCCTGGTGGCACATCTATTTGTTCAGCATATCAAGCTTTCTAAAGGCAAAATGCTCCAAGTGACCTTTGGAAATATCTTGATTTGATTTCCTCAGTAATGATCCCAGTGGTTACAGTGCATTTCCAGCAGCCCTCAAAGTTCTGCAGGCAGTGCTGGAAGGGCCAGCCTGGGGTAATCCTGGCTCTCTCAGGGTTTCTGAGCATTGCAAGTGGATTAAATAAATACATGTTATTAACTGGCAGCAGGAATGCATTTGTGACTACTTTGTTTATTTTTATTGCAACTTCCTTTTTGGAAAGGCAGAGCTTTTTGTGTGAAGCACTTTGATTGGGCTGTCAAGTGTAGTTACTCTTTCTATTGGTAATAACTGCACCTCTCTAATCTGTTCAGGGGGCACTGAAATCCATTCTTGAAATTGGGAGTTAACAGGTTATTTGTCCTGCATAACCCCCAGTTTTTGCCTGAAAGGGGAATAGAAGTTTGCACAGCAAAGTAACACTATTTAGTGGTTGTTTTCTTTTTAATTTTTATTTCTACAGCATTCATTTCCCCTCTGTTCTGGTTAAAAGCCTTTTTTAATATCTGGGGCTCCCCAAGGTCTCCAACACAGCATTAAAATTGATACACAGGAGTTGCAGTGCAAAACAGCAAGAAGGGTCTGAGCTCTGGGTTTATCCTTAGGACAGCCCCTTTCCTGCTGTAATATCTGATCCATCCTGATGCAGCTCGAGATGGGATTTTGGGAAGGAATTGGTGGCTGGGAGGGTGGGCAGGCCCTGGCACAGGTTGGGCAGAGAAGCTGTGGCTGCCCCTGGATCCCTGGAAGTGTCCAAGGCCAGGTTGGAGCACCCTGGGCTGGTGGGAGGTGTCCCTGCCCATGGTAGAGGATGGAATGAGATGATCTTTAATGTCTTTTCCAACGCAAACCAGTGTGGGATTCAGTGATCTTCAAACATGAATAAATTGTGCAATGATTGTGTGTGGTTCTGTTCCTGAGCTGCAAACCACATGGAGGACCTTCCTGTGGGTTTAATTCCAGAATCAAAAGCAGGAAAATAAAGGGGAATTGAACTCTTGCTGGGAACTGCTCTAATGGGTCTTGGTGTGTGGTTTGGGGGGGTCCAAGGACAGAGCCAATGGAACCAGGGAGGGCTTTGGAAGCCCAGTTATTGTTGGATGAGGCTCTTGGAGGCAGCCAGAGCTGTCTGGGTGAACATGGGGTTTAGTTGGGGAACAGTCACAGAATCATGGCATGGTTTGGGTTGGAAGGGGCCTCAAAGACTGTCCTGTTACAACCCTCTTCCACTAGACCAGGTTGCTCCAAGTCCCATCCAGCCTGACTCTGAAGTTCTCTCTGATGTTTATAAACAACACCCCTGCTTAGATTTAATCTGGATGTCAAATCCCTTTTTATTTTGGTCATGTTAAGTCTGTCTAACCCTGGCACAGCTGAGTCAGACAGTGCCAGAGGAGGGTTTAAAAACAAGTTTTAAAACATTTCTCTGGTCTTCTCCCCCTTGCTTTGCACTGAGAATGATCTCACCCCACCACTGAAGCAGAGAGAAATCTGCATTTAAAATACTCAGAGGAGTTTCAGGAGCACCCAGTCCCATGTCAAGGTGTTCAGCTTGGTTTTGGTGTTGCTCAGGGGTCCCTGGGCAGTTTTTATCCCCCTGAAAGCTTCTGGCTGAGAGAGGAGGGTCCCTGTGGCCACCTGAGCTCTGAAGGAGCCTGAGCTGTGGATTAGTCGTTCTTCTGTGTCGCCTTTTCTGAGTGTTTGGAAAACTGAGCCTGAAATCAGTGGTGGAAGGGTTAAACAATTTAACTTCAGGAGAAAAAGGGGCATTTTCTTAGGAAATATCAGCTTGATGGGCCTTTTCTTTCTTTCCCAGAGTTTAAGGCCACTCACCCATGGCCACTGGTAGGGTTTAATGCTTGCTGGGAAGTTATTTGGATGCTTTTTGGCTTCCTTGTGTTTGAGCTGCTTGGCAGGGGCTGTCCCAGACATCTGCAGGGTGGGGAGACTCTGCCACTGCTGGAATTGGGTCATTGCTGAGGGATTCAGCACCCCTTGAGGGCTGAAACAACAATACTGGATGTGGCATTTTACATAGGAGGCTTTGGAAGAAAAATCTGACCTCCTGCTGGCCCAGCAAAAGAAAACTCTTCTTTCAATGAAGAACCTTGTAGAAATTCTGGGAAAAATGAGACTGAAGAAATGGTCATCTGTTGTTTGAACAGACTGATTAAAAAAAGGTTGTTCCCATTGCTTATGATAGCTAATTCTTTTTCAGGCTGTATGAAAACAAAGGAGAAGAAGCCTTCAGGGAGTCTCTGCTGCAGCTCTTTAAGTCCATCAACGAGATGATGAGCAGCAACTCTGACCAGACTGTCATAGTGAAGGTTTGTACCTCCACACCTCCAAATGTGGCTTTGGTGTGCATCCTGGAGCACAGCTGGGCACTTGGGGAATCTCTGCTGGTGGTTGGGCCCAAAAGCTGCTCTTCCCTCCTGGTTGGCACCTGGTGCTTCTAAAGAAGGGTTTGGGCCTGTGTGAGGAATGTGCTTCCAAGTGAGTTTATAGAATCCTGCAATAACTTAGGCTGGAAAAGACTTCAGAGATCACTGAGCCCAACCTTGAATTGCTGCAAATACCTCTCTCTTCTTTTGAAAAGAGACCTTAGCTAAGGGCTAAATGACATTTGACTTACCTTAATGTTGAGACTGTACAAGTTTTTTTGAAAGCATTACCTTTGGGATGCTGATGACAACACAGATCCTTTTATTTTTATACACCTATTTATAGCTGAGACTGTTCCAGAACTCCACTTGAGTCTCTTAAAATGGAACATCAGCAGTGAGTCAGACTAAAAACCCTCTTCTTGTGTCCCTTTAAAACAGCAGCTATGGCATGGACTGGCTCTTGGGATTGGGACTGTGCTCTCTGAGCTCAGATGGGGGCTGATATCAAAGAGCAGAAGCACTGAACTGTAGGACTGCAGATCTTTGTATCCAGAGGAGTCTGGATCCAAAAGTTAGTGGCTCTTTTTCATGGTGGAGAAGTACAGAGAGTCATTTGATGAGCTGCACCTTGAACTTCTCCACGTGGTTCCAAATAGAATTTATAAAAAGCTTAAACTCTTGACCCAGCTGTGCTGAACCAGTTGAAAGAGGATCAAGGGCCTAAGGGTTGGGGTGGAATTTGGGGACAGTTTGACTCCTCCTGCTGTGCCAGAGCAAGAGGTTCCTCCTGAAGGGAGCAGGAAAACCCCAGAGTGAAAGGCATCAGCCCTTTGGAGGGGAGCACACCCAGGGCTGGGGCTGTAATGCCATGCTGAGCACACAGCAAAGACACACAGTGGGCATCAAGCAGCTGAGCTGGAGTGTTTTAGGCAGGAGGAGGCTGAGACTGTATCATCTGATAACAAACCAGGCATATTGCATGTTTCCACCAAGCTGTATTTCCATTTCACTGGCAAAGCATCCTTATAAACTGGAAATGGGCAAGTTGGAGCCAGTGGCTCAGAGAGTGCTGTTTGGGGTTTGACAAATAGGATGTTTTCAGATTATGAGAATGGAGTGTAAGATTTATTGTCCTGAGGCCCCTTTGCAGGGCCTGCTTCAGGGACAGATGGACAGGAGCTCTTTTCTTTCTTAACAATTTATACCTTGGAAAAGAAAAATGAGCCTAAGAAATGGCTTTGGTTGTGTTCAGCTGAGATGCAAGAGGGATGATGCCACTTGGGCAGGGCACATCTCCTGTCTGTGCTTGGAGGGGCTGGGAGGAGCAGCAGTGCCAGAGGAGTTGTGTGGTGGAGAAGGGTGCTTGAGGATGCCTTTCAGAAGCCTTGACAGCCTTTCATTCATTATTCATTGCTTTCATCTCCTTTGGACTCTTAATTACTTAGCTCTTGGAACACATAATTGTTAGTATTGGCTTTTTTGCAGCTCGAGAAATTGCTTTTATTATGTTCAGGTACCCACTGAAGGGCTTGAGTTTGTGCAGGAACTAGAAACGTGTGGTTCTGTTACAGAGAATAAAATTATTGACTAGGTGGATAAATGTGGGCTTTTTTTGAGAGGGAGAGAGATGGATTCTGTGGATCCTGCCTTGCTGGAGTGCTGGGAGGGTGTCACTGGCCATGTGGAGGGGACATGGCATCAGAGGCTTCACTCAGCATCTCTCTCAGGGACTGGGGTGGTAGCTCAGGACTGTGCTGGTGGTGAGGAGCCTCAGATGGACCTCCAGGTGGACCCCCAGCACTGAGGGGGCTGCAGTGTGAGCTGGGGGACACCAAAAATAAGGAACAGTAAATGAATCCCTGCATGATGCTCTGCTTGGAACTGGGGCAGGACACCTTGGAGGCATCAGATCCATGTGGAATGGCAGGGGAAGCAATGGGAGCCAGAGGGATGAGGAGAGGGTGGCAGGGCTGTCACCAGATTGTCACAGCCTTGGTGCATCCCCTTCCTGCATGCCAGGTGCTGTCCTGGTGTCCATAGCTCAGGGGGTGACAGAGGACTGGAATTGGGAATGGTGCACCTTCCTGGCAGGGGAAACACTCCCTGCTTGTACTGTGGGATTTAGTGGACAGTTTAAAGGGAGTAAAATAGTTTCTTTTCTGCAGCTCGTTGTTACAGGGGGTTGTGGGGGCAGCAGATGGACAGGGCACAGTCCTGGGGTGTTCTGGAAGGGTGGGTGGAGGTGCAGCCTGGAAAGGAGGGGAATGGACACAGACACTGCCCATGGCATCTCCTGTGGCTGGTGCTGGAGACCAAGCTCTGGGCTCTGCAGACCATTGGGTGGCACAGGGACCATTTCTGAGGGCCATGGAGATGCTCCAGGGCTGGAGCCCCTCAGCTTTGGAGCCAGGCTGGGAGAGCTGGGGGGGCTCACTTGGAGAGGAGAAGGATCCAGGGAGACCTGAGAGCCCCTTGCAGGGCCTAAAGGGGCTCCAGGAGAGCTGGAGAGGGACTGGGGACAAGGCATGGAGGGACAGGACACAGGGAATGGCTTCCCACTGCCAGAGGGCAGGGAGGGATGGGATATTGGGAAGGAATTGGTGGCTGGGAGGGTGGGCAGGCCCTGGCACAGGGTGGGCAGAGAAGCTGTGGCTGCCCCTGGATCCCTGGGAGTGTCCAAGGCCAGGTTGGATGGGGCTTGGAGCACCCTGGGCTGGTGGAAGGTGTCCCTGCCCATGGCAGGGGGTGGAATGGGATGATCTTTAAGGTCCTTTCCAACCCAAACCAGCCTGTGATTCTTGTGCTGTTGGATCCTCTGTGGAGGTTTGTAGGACTCAGATAAGCAGAGAAGTTCCCAGACCCTGCTGTGCAGGAACATCAGCAGATCCAGCACTTCCAGGCTGGTTCCACTGATGGTTCTGTATATTGAAGAAGCTAAACATGATATACAAAATAAGCCTGTTTGGAGAGATGTGAAGTTACAAAGACCTTACATAGAAAATTAAGGTGCTTCACACTGAAAGACACAGATGCTTCATTCACACATTGGGATGCTTTTTTGTCTCCTGGACAAACTGGGCTCTGCCTGGCTCGTTTATCAAGGGGAAAGTTGCTTGGAGATGTTTCACACCTTTGCTCTTTGGGCTGGATGTGCTGCAGTTTTCTCCCTGTCTGTAGGAGAGCAGCCTTCAAGCTGACACTGAATGAATGAATGATGCAGTCTGGTGTTCTTTGCAAGAATTCCTCTTTATCTGCTCAAATATTGATGTCCTTCTGGAAGCTGAGGTGTTTCTGACTCGAGCTCAGGTCTTGGGTTACTTAATATTTTGCATTTAAATTGCCTCTTCTTTTTTTGATTTGAATTTTTTCAAGGCTTTGGGTGCATCTGAAATAAAAGTTTCCTCAAAAGAAAACTGTGTGAATTGCACGAGGATTTAGGGTTGTAAAGGACAAAGTAGAGATTTGGAATTTGTAATCTCTTTGAGGGTTATGGATGTTCAAGAATTCTTAGGGGAGAATTTATAGGGGTGTGTGTGTATATATATATATATAATATCATTAAGGGGTTATTTAAAATTTGAGTAATACTATTTCACCTATATATTCTTGCCATGAAGAGGTAAAATTCCCTATATTCTTGGAACATGATTTGAGCAGAGCTTTAGCACTTAAACCTCTTCTGGCACTTTACTATCACTTATTCCTTTTACCTCTTTCACCTCTCAGAAATCAAATATGTTGAAATTAAAGTGTCCAGGTGCAAGAATGACTGAAACCCACTTTCACCTCAGGCTGTAAAGGCAGCAAAAACCAGCCCTGTGGGTTTGAATTCGAGGTGGTGAAATGGTGTGACTCAGTGTTCCCAATGTTGGATTTTGTAGTTAATTAACTGTAATTAAGTGTTTTTGGTGCACCATTGCTGGCTGCAGTGGGGACAGGCATTCTAGGGCTGCTTTTCCACCTGATTTTTCAAGGAAAGTGGAAACTCCAGCGATGATTTGAGCTGACAGATGTTTTGGTTGCCCTCTCACTAAGTTTTTCCTTGCCTGCTGAGTGGAGGGGCTGCAGTTCCAGCTTGGGAAGAGGAGGGATTGCCCTTTATTCCTGCTCCTCAGTTGGATTCTCAGGGTTCTTGCTGCACTCAGGTGTGCAGCACTTGGGATGTGCATGTATTTTTAATGGTTTTTAATGCAGGGAGCCTTCCTGGGTCTGTTCCTGTTTTCTGCTAATTGGTGCATGGTAATTATTGCCTTCACCTTCTCCTGTTGGGTGTGATGGTTTGTTCAGGATGACTGGGAGATCACAGGCTGGGGGCTGGCTCAGTTCTCTGGGCTCTAAATGATTGGATGGAGGATTTGGTGTGTCTGGAATTATCCTGTGTCTGGAATTATCCTGTGTCTGGAATTATCCTGTGTCTGGAATTATCCTGTGTGTGACCAGGAGAGCTGGGCTCGAAGATGATCCCCTTTCTCTGAAATGAATTCCCTTGTCTGGTTTTTTGCCCATAACCCTTGTCCCTTTTAACACATTTCTCAGCATCCACACTGTGTTTTTCTCTTCTAATATCAAGCTTTTCTTGCTAAAGCCACAGCAAAGGATTTAAATGAAGACAGGGAAATACATCCCAAGCTGCTGAGGTACCTGGGGAGAAAACAAGAGGCTGCAGGGCTTTTGCAGTGGGTTGAATACTTAATAACCATCATTAAAAGTTAATTGAATAACAAAATACAACGGTGGACTGAGGATTCTAGAAGAGATTTACTCGTGATGGGGCTTCTTTACTTGGGGCTGTTTGACACTGAATTCTGGGCCACAGGTGCTGGTTGTGAATGAATAACTGGGATGAAAAGATGGAAACTGGTGTAGTTTATGACCTGAAGAAGTGCTGGGGACTGGGGCACTTAAAATGAGTGCTGAGGTGTTCCTGGGTGTTTTTCATCCAGCTGCTGACTGAGTTTGAGAGGAGTTTAATAGAATGGCATTTAGTGAAGAGAACAGGTCCTTTGTGTGGAGTAACACAAAAAGATGACAATTAACATTGAAATAATGCTCAAACGGAGTCAGGGAAAACAAATTCACTGCTTTGTCAAACAAAGGAGTTCTTAAGAACGTGCTGTATTTGGCAGAGAGATGTTATGCTTAATTTTGAGATGAGGCATTGTTGATGGGAATGAACAACTTTGGAAAATGAGGGTTTGAAATGAAATATTTTGGCTTTTATGGAGTAGAAAGAGCTGAACATAAAACCCAGACAAAACCTGGGGTGTGTTGTTCAGAATATATTCTGTTCACTAGTTTGCAAATGCCATTTGTTCAATCTAAGGACAACCTTAAGGCCCTTTTGTTGGGTTTTTAAACAGCTCCTGTCAAGGAGCTTTGGTGGGTGGTTTTGGGATCATTTCCCCCTGTTGCCTTCCTGCTCTGCTTTGCATTGACCAGACACCACTGCTTGGAGAGATCCCTCCATCTGCTCATCTGTGCCACAATGAATTGGGTCAAACTCCTCTTGTTTCTCTCTGTTAGCCCAAATTGTGTCAGAAATGACTGAAGGTGCTTAGCCAGGTTGCCCTGTGTTGGTGGAGTGTGCTTAAAGAAAAGGTCCTGCCATCCCTTTTGTGAAGAAATGAAAAAAAGAAATGAAAAAAGGGGTTTTCCTCTCGGTAGATCCCATTTTTGTCTCATTAAACCTGGCTGGGAATGAACCACCAGCAAGCCAAGAGCTGTGGGAGGTGCAGTGGACTCTTCCCTGGTGGGCACTGTGGGGAATAAAACCATCATTGCACATGATCTTATTTATTCTGCAATTCTTCCCGTGCCTGAAGGGGTTTTTTCCTCCCAACTAACCTTCAGATAGAGCCCAGCACTGAGTTTCTTCCTTCAACACAAATGTTTTTTCACTCTGAAGGAGTTTGGGAAAACACAATTAGCCCTTCAGTCATTATAAAGCCATCAATGAATTTATCTTAGAGGTTGCACAGGGTGGCTGCTCCCCATCAAGGGCTGCTTGGGATGATTTAAGGAACAACTTTTAATTATTCCTGGGAATGCTCATCCCCTGGATTGGCTGTGCAGGCAACCGTGGCCATCAATTACTGCTTCATTTATTCTGTTTAAGGCAAAGCTTTGACTTTGGTGGCCCTTATTATTATTTTCACTTGGGGAGTTTGATTTCCTGGCATGGTTCAATGTTGGTTTTCTAGTTTGGGAGGAAGATTCCAGCAGCATCCTCACAGTCCCTCCAACACTGAGGGTAGGAGGAAATCCAACCCAGGGATAAATCCATCCATTATTCATGCATTGCACTCTCTCCTTCTGCTTTCTCTCCTTTCTCTCCCTCCCCTTTGCTGCTTTATTTGTGTGCTTTTGTAGTAGTGAAAATTAATGATTTTGTAGCTTGATAAGGGTGGGAATAATTTGTCACTTGTTTTCCACGAAGAGAGAAGCCCCTTCAGGCAGGAAAATTTTTATTGTAGCCCAGTTTGAAATGGTGTGTAATTATTGACTGTGTGTGTGTGTGAGACTGAGGGTTGCAGCTCTGGGTGTTCATCTTGTGTGATCACAGGGAAAGGACTGCAAAAACCTGTTTGATTAAAAATTAAGGGCCTCCATTGTTGTTTTTCCTAAAGCTGTTTGGAATATTCAAGTGAAGGCATTGCTGTGGAACTAGGAAATGAAGATTTGGGCTTAGTTTGCCATGCACTTCTTGCAGCAATGAGGAGTTTGAACCTTTGTCCAGCGGTGATCAAGAGTGGAAAGCAATTAATTGAATTTCTTTAAGTGGAAAGAAGAAAAACAACCAGAGTACAACAAAACCAGATGCTCATTTGTTTTTTTCCTGATGTTATTTCAAAGGACAAGAGCAGGCTTTTTCATGTGCTGAATTTCCTGTTCCTCATTTCTGTGTCTCAGTATCCTGGGAATAACCAGCATTGTCATTGAGCTACTCCTAATATAAAAATTGTCCTTCAGCTGCAGCTTTAACAGAGTCAAATCTGCAGTGAGAGCTGCTCTTTCCATGGCTTAATACCAAAAAAAGGTACTTTGGGAGCCCTTTGGGTCACATTTAATCACAGGGCTGCAGAGCCTCATTGTCTGCTCATCTCCTGAGCCAGTTTAGGTGGGAAATGAGGGAATACAATTCCACAATATTCTTCAGACTTTAAAACCTAAACTTTTCTGTGTCCAGAAAGTGGAACTGAAGCTGCTGCTCCTTCTTGTAACTACAGGATGTTGCAAATAGTGTTTTCCCCACCAGTAGTTAATCAAGGGGTTAATTTTCCCACCTCTGTGGTGCTGTGTGAGGTTTTAATCCCAGATATAAAATTGGGGCTCCTTTCAGGATGTGCCACTAAATGATAAGCTATGATAAACCAATAAACCCCCTGCCCTGCCTGTGCTTTCTGACTGGTCACTGGACCCCCCATCCAGCACAACCCAGGGGCTGCACTAATGACCCCATTTGCATAATTAGGGCTGGGAACCTCCTTGGGCACTGGAAGGAGTCCTTCAAGCAGGGGTGGGAATGTTGGATCCTCCAGCCTGACATTCCATGGGCTGTGAATAAGAATTGGAAATTTGGAGCCCCATCTATGGCCAGGTGGGGCTTTGCTCCTTGAGAAGGGACCACGAGCCTTGTTGGCTGCTTCAAGTTCTCCTTGGGCTGCCATCCAACAGTTGGCTTCTAACATTCAAGAGTGGTGGAATTGGGTGTGGAATTACCAGGGTTTTGGCAGGAAAATGTCATTATTTGGAAACAGGCAGGTGGTTTGTGTGTGCAAGGTGATGCTCCTGGAGCCTCTTTGCTCCTGACTCTTCTACCAGTAGTGACTATTGCTGGGAGAACTTTTCTGTCTCCAGACTGTAGAGATGCAAAGTATCTTCACTTGTCATATGGAATCACAGAGAGTCACAGGATGGGTTGGGTTGGAAGGGACCTCAAAGCCCATCCAGTGCCACCCCTGCCATGGGCAGGGACACCTCCCACCAGCCCAGGGTGCTCCAAGCCCCGTCCAACCTGGCCTTGGACACTCCCAGGGATCCAGGGGCAGCCACAGCTTCTCTGCCCACCCTGTGCCAGTCCCTGCCCACCCTCCCAGGGAAGGATTTATCCCAATATCTAATCTAAATCTATTTTCATTCAGTGGGAAGCCACTCCCTGTGTCCTGTCCCTCCATGCCTTGTCCCCAGTCCCTCTCCAGCTCTCCTGGAGCCCCTTTGGGCACTGCAAGGAGCTTTGAGCTTTCCTTTTTTGTGTTGGGATTGTCTGACATCCCAGACTTGAGTCTAGGAAAGGATTCATTAATAAAGAAAAGTCCTCCTTCCCATTCCAAAGGCTGTGGAGCACATGATGTTCTCTGATGGAAACTGTGAGTGCTGAGCTCTGGCCCCAGTCAGAAATTCCCTGTGTGGGACATGAAACATCCCCCTTTCGAGGCAAAAATACATCTCTAATGAAATAATTTGATTTTATCAACCAAGCACAGAGGTAATTGAGTTAAGTCTGGCTGTTATAGTTTATATTTGATTTACTGGATCTCTTTCTTCCTGCATCTCTTTGAAATGCCTGTGCAGACTGAGTGATGTTTAGCTGGAGTATTATTAGAGTTCCATTTATTGTTTTTTAATTCCAAAACATATTTACATGAATTTGCTGGGTCTTAATTTTTAACTCCTGGATTTCTGCTCTTGGTGACAGTAAGAGAATATTTGTTCAATAAATACATAAATAGATACCTTGGTAATTGTTCCTAAAAAATGGGAAGAGAAAATGAGTTAAAGTTCCTGCAAACAGTTAAAATATATTAAATTTAAGAGTTTGGTTCTCCTTGAGTTTCAGTTTAGGGGATTTACCCCCCCAAAATACGATTAAGGCCAAACCACAGGGGTTGAGTGAAGCCAAAACAACCTGCTCATCTGTGGATTCTCTTCTGGCAGGTTTTGTATCACCTGAAAAGACACACATTTCAATCTTTTTTATTTATTTTGGTTTTTTTTTTAGGGGGCAGCACTCAAATACCTGCCAGCTATTGTGAATGATGTGAAATTAGTGTTTGATCCAAAGGAGCTCAGGTGAGTGGAGCTAATTAAATGTGTAGTGTCAATTGCATACAGACCTTTATTTTTATATATATATATATAATACAATCCCCTAAGAAGTTTTATCACTCCCCTGGATTTTTTCCCCTTGCAAATACATTTAGGGCTGCACAAGGGGTCATTTTTTAAATAAGATTTATGACATTAAGGGCTGGCAAATACCTGACAAACGTGACAGAACAAGAATTATCAGTCAGGCAACTGTCATGAGAACTCTTGGGCTGCACCACGAGGTTTCATTTCAAGTAGAAATGTAATGTGAGTAATAGAATAATAAATAATTCAGTGAACCCTGGTGCTGGATTGATGTTTCAGTAGCTCATAAACACAGGATTGTTGTTAGTAAATAAAAAGGATAATAAGAGGATGTTTAATGAAGGAAACAACAATGGAGAGGCCAAATGAAAACTGATTTCAGGACAACTTCTAACTTTAGGAGAGAAAAAAAATCATGGTGCTCTTACAAGGCATTTAAATTGAATAAACCCCTCTTTTACCCTAATTTGATTGCACAAACCCTTCTCTCTGTTGTCTGGTTTAATTCTGTGGTCTGATGTGTCAAAAGGAGGGAATGAGAGATAAAGCAGAAATGAAAAAGAAATACAATCTCAGTCTGGCATTTCAGTTGTTTGCCTGTGCTGTCATCTGTTCTCCATGGCCATTTGTGCCTCCTCTGGCCTGGGAAGGGCATGTTTGGAGGATTTCTGGACTAAATGAATACCTTGGTTTGTGATACCAAAAGTACTGGGAAAATAGTCCAAATGAAAGCACCAGGACTTGGCCTGTTCTAGCCAAACACTACAGTTGTCCTGTGCAATACAGCTCCAAATTGCAATTAAATACTGATTTAATTGAGGTTGAGTTAGAAGTGAAGGCTTAATAGGAAACCCAAAACACTCAAAATTTTAGTTGGGAATGCAAAGCTACTGAAAAGTCTCTTTTTATGTTATGTGGGAGCTCATGTGATCAGGGTATGGTACCTTATCCTTCTAAAATGATGGTTCCTGGAGTGATTTTATCCATTTATTTCTTTGGGTGGTGGCTTGTAAGATGAATCACCACTTTTTAGTTTCTGGTGTGCATAATCATGGATGTGATGATGGAAGGGAAGCACAGACAATGAAAACTTCAAATCTGAAACCTTAAACGTGTGGGGAGAGGGTAAAACTGAGACAAAAGGGAAAGGACAAAAGAAAAGACTTAAGGAACTTTAAATTGTTAAATTTATGTTTCCATGACTTGACTGTCAAACTCTTTTACATCTCAAAAAACCAGAGCTTACTCATCCAAAGGGATGACATTGTGTATCTTGTTTTTTTATGTGTTTTGGAGGCAGTTTAATGTGTTTTCCCTTGTTTCCCCTGCTGTGTGCAGCAAGCTGTTCACTGAGTTCATCCTCAACGTGCCCGTGAGCCGCCTGACCATCCAGAAGCTCTACTGCCTCATTGAGATTGTCCACAGTGACCTCTTCACACAGCATGGTGAGCAGAGTCCCCTGGCACCACCAATTCATGTGTCCCCAACCCTCTGTCCCTGCTGGGCTGGCCTTCCTGCCATCACAGGGTGGGCTGGAACATGTCAAGGGTGTTCCATTGGAAGGACAAGTCATACCTAACAGGATGGTTGGGTTGGGAGGACCTCCAAACCCACCCAGTGCCACCTCCTGCCATGGGCAGGGACACTTTCTACCAGCCCAGGGTGCTCAAAACTCTGTCCCAGCTGGAGGTGAGGGGCTGTGAATTGGCACTGCAGGTTACAGACCATAGAGGAGTGAAAGCAAAACCTTGGGCTTGGGTATTTTCAGAGGGCTCTGGGTGGCACTGGTACTGGGCATTGCTGGCACTGGGTTCTACNTTGCTGGCACTGGGTTCTGCTGGAGCTTCAACTGCAGTGGGGTTTATCAAAGCTCTCAACTCAGCTTTTGTGAAGGTGTCCTTCCTGCCATCACAGGGTGGGCTGGAACACAACAAGGGTGTTCCATTGGAAGGACAAGTCCTACAGCACAGGATGGTTGGGTTGGGAGGACCTCCAAACCCATCCAGTGCCACCCCCTGCCATGGGCAGGGACACCTCCCACCAGCCCAGGGTGCTCCAAACCCTGTCCCAGCTGGAGGTGAGGGGCTGTGAATTGGCACTGCAGGTTACAGACCATAGAGGAGTGAAAGCAAAACCTTGGGCTTGGGTGTTTTCAGAGGGGTGTGGAGGTCCCTGGCACTGGGCATTGCTGGCACTGGGTTCTACTGGAGCTTCAACTGCAGTGGGGTTTATCAAAGCTCTCAACTCAGTTTTTGTGAAGGTCTTTGAGGAGATGGGTTTTGGATGTGCTTTCTCTCTGAAGCATCATGTTCTCCCTTGAAGCTGAAGGAGAACAACACCCCAACCTTTCAGAGTGTGCTGTCAACCCCTGGTTTCTTTTCTTCTTGCTCATTAGTGGGTCAGTGATAGATGAGTTCAGGCACTTGGCCTCCAGATTTCCTCATCTGAGGTGAAACCAGTTCTTTTTGTGTCTGAGTGCAGGTTAAAGTGACCCAAACCAAGGGTTTGTGCTCTCAGGGCCAGGCAGGGAGGGAGCAAATGGTTCAGTGATAAAGGGGAATTGAAGGGATTCTTCTGTCAGAGCAGAAAAGATGGGGTCAGGTGATGCAAAATGCTGATGAAACAAACTTTCCTGATTCTGATTTGAATAAATGTACTCAGTGGATTGGCCTTGTAGTGGTCTTAGACCAGATCAATGATCTGGTGATGAATGTATCTCTGGTGTCACCACCTACTTGGTGCCTTAAGATTTTGGTAGGGACAGCAAATCCAACTTGATCCTCACTTCTGAGATCTTTGGGAATTATTCAGCCCCTAAGGGCTGGGTTTGGTGGAATCAAAAGGAAGAATGCAGATGGATTTGCTGGTGTTGGGGCCTGGGTGAAATGGCACTGGTGTCTCCAAGACCATTTTAATGTTTGCTCTGATGGATCTGTACATCCTTTGCTTCATTAATGCTCAGCTCTGCCTCTCTATGCAGTGATTTTCCCTTCTCCTGGCTGTTCTTAGGTGACAATGACTTTGGGGCAGAAGTCAGTAATATAAGGTTTAATTCCTTACTGTCTTGGGTGGGAACAAATTGAGATAACTCAGATAAGACAAGTAGTTCTGACTGTAAAACCCACTCCTAGGAAAGGCTAGAAGGGCACATTGTGCATTCACCAGGCTCATCTTTGACTTCCCTTATTCAACCCATTTAATGTTGAGGTGGAAGGAGAGATTGTGTGTGGCTGGTTTGCTCTTTAAACCTGACTCTCCTAGTCAGCTGTGCAGGGTGCAGTGAATGTAGTCCAACATTATTGAGCTCCTGAGAGATGTAAATGAGTCTGTTTTAATGGGAAGGTGATTAATCTGAACTCAGTCCAGCTTTGCTGACAGAGCAGAGCCACTTACTGCCTGTTGGATCTTATCAGGAGGCTCCAAACCACGGGTTTTCCTGTCATTGCCTGTTAAAAACATCCTAAATCTGATGTGCTGGACTTGGCACATATATATTATATTATTATACTATTAACCCAGACCACTCTGGGGTTCCAGGGGTCTCATTAATGTATGTAATTTTTTTAAAATGTGTCAATAAACAAAGTGGTACCTTAAAACCTTCTCTTGACACTGGTATCATGGAATCCCAGAGTGGTTTGGGGTGGAAGGGACCTCAAACATCATGTAGTTGGGACACCTCCACCAGCCCAGGGTGCTCCAAGCCCCGTCCAACCTGGCCTTGGACACTCCCAGGGATCCAGGGGCAGCCACAGCTTCTCTGCCCACCCTGTGCCAGGGCCTGCCCCCCCTCCCAGCCACCAATTCCTTCCCAACATCCCATCCATCCCTGCCCTCTGGCACTGGGAAGCCATTCCCTGTGTCCTGTCCCTCCATGCCTTGTCCCCAGTCCCTCTCCAGCTCTCCTGGAGCCCCTTTAGGCACTGCAAGGGGCTCTCAGGTGTCCCTGGATCCTCCTCTTCCCCAGGTGACCCCCCCCAGTTGTCCCAGCCTGTCCCCATGGCCCAGCAGCTCCAGCCCTCTGATCTTCTCATCATCATGGTCACTCCCTCCAGAGCTCTCTCAGAAGAACCAGTTGTGCTGGGAACCTTTGAGAAACACTAAAATTCACTGTAAAATAAATTAACCCCCTTAGCCACAGCCTTTTTATAACTTTTAGATTCTTCTTTCCCTTGCTCTGTGGGCTGAGTTCATTACTAAGATGTCATTGTCTCCCTCTCCTCCTTGCCACTGATTCAGCAATTTCAAACTGATAGGGAATACTTTCACCCAAGTCATCAAGTAATGCTGTATCCTGTTGCAGAAATGAGATTTTCTTTTCTAAAAGCAATATGCAGTACAGGCTTGTGGAATTGATGGGGGGCTGGCAAATGCACAGCAAATTTCATCAGTGTATTTCTGGGGGAGAAAAACGCTCTAAATCTGTGCTTTGAGAGGTCAAGGAAGATTTATTGGTGACTCCAGAGGAATTAAAATTGAAAATCCATGAATTTGTGAAGCTGGAAGGATTTGGGGTGAGAGGGTGGGTGTGTGGAATAGTTTGTTAAGGATGATGCTTGAAGGATGTTGAGTGATGGATGATTGAGTGGGAATATGAACCTTGGATAAGAATGGGCTGTGGTGGTGTAGTTTGGATATGTTTAGGAAAAAAGATGTAAAATATAGTTTTAAAATTTGTTTTCTGTGCTTATATTTATAAACATAAATATGAATATGTAAGAATATAAAATAATTACATGTTTCCATAAAGCACTAAGTGCATGAATAAATAAGTAATATTAATCCCTTCCACAATAAAATAACATATATAATAGCCATATAAATGAGTGTGGAGCAGTTTTATAATAATCTCCTGCATATTTTCAGTTGTACTCATGGTTGGGAGTTAAATGAAGTGTCTTATCCTTGCAAACGTCAGGAGTTTGGTTTCTGTAAATAGTGATTTGTCTGATTTGTTTGGTCCTACGGAGTTGTTTGGCTTCTCTGCTGCTTTGTTCTCCAAATGACTTCCAGCTGATTACCAAGGGAGCTGCTGTTGGCTGGAAAAGAAAACCCAGGGATTTCTCCATGAGGAACTTTAATCTGTTAAATATTAGTGGGCAGCAGATATAGCATTTATAAGAGTCCTGATTGCTCAATTATGACTGAAATCCCACTCTGTCTCCATGCTCTGCAGTGGAAACGAAGTTACCGAGCACAAGTTCAATGGTTTTTTTGCCACTAAATGAACCATAAAGGCAAGAAATGCCTTTGTCAGTGCCCTCCAGATGAAAGGTTTTCCAGCTGGCACAAATTTGGTGTGTGTATTTACCCTCAGCAGGGTCCCTGTGGCAGTGCAGACTGAAATCTTTGCTTGGGTGCTCCTGAGCAGCCCTTGAGGAAGGGGAATATTTGGTTCCCACTGCACATTGCCCTGGCATTAATCCCCCTGGCTTGGACTTGTGCAGGAGAACAGAGGTGGAGTTCTTGTTGTCTGTGATCATTGTGCATCTCACTCCTGAGCTGGTTTGGGAGCAGGAGGGCAATGTGCTAGACTGGCTCTAGATCAAGGTTGCCCATGGGCAGGGACACCTCCCACCAGCCCAGGGTGCTCCAAGCCCTGTCCAACCTGGCCTTGGACACTCCCAGGGATCCAGGGGCAGCCACAGCTTCTCTGCCCACCCTGTGCCAGGGCCTGCCCACCCTCCCAGCCACCAATCCCTTCCCAGTATCCCATCCAGCCCTGCCCTCTGGCAGTGGGAAGTCATTCCCTGTGTCCTGTCCCTCCATGCCTTGTAAATAGTTCCTCTCCATCCTTCTTGTAGCCCCTTCTTGTAGCTCCTTCAGGTACTGGAAGGCCATAATTAGGTTACCCCAAAGTTTCTCTTCTCCAGGTTGATAGTCCTGGCTTTGTTTCAATATCTATACAGATATTAGATACTGATGTGTCTTATATATAGATATTTATGTGCATGTAAAAATCATCCAGTATATAAATAGGATTTCCTTACCTGCCCAGGTGCTGAGTATCATGAAATACCCTTTTCCTTTTAGGCCTGCCTTTCCCACTGGCAATATTTCTGCTCTGTATCAGTGTTTCTTCCTTATAATAAAAGTTCCTCTGGTTTTGGGGTGCCAAGTGGTCTCCAGAGAGGGTTCCCAGAGTTGGTTCTTGCAGGGCTTTCTGGGCTGGGAGTGTGTTGTTTGTTTGTTCTTAAAAAGGGGTTCAGAGAACTGTTTAGGTTGGAAAATACTTTTAAGATTGTCAAGCCCAACCATCAACCAACATTCTCAGATGTCTAATTAAGGGCCTTTTATGTTAATAAAGATTGATTGACCCCAGAAGCTGTGCAAGGGCACGTTCTGTGCCTGTGCTGGAGTGCTGGAGTGACAGGACATTGGGGTTCTTCCTCTCCCCTGCCCTCTGGAGTTGGGCTTAAATCTGCTCTTTGCTTTCCAGCCCAGTCCAGGATTAAGGGAACAGCCTAGACTGAGGTTTTACAAAGGCAGAGATGAACCAGCCCATTCCTTGGGTTGACACTTATATGGATAATTAGGAATTAATTTTGACCTGGCTATTCCTGCCATGTAAGAACAGACTGAGCACCTGAGCAAGGAAGGGGATGGTTTTGGGAGAGGAGTGAGTGCTCAGAGGCAGAAGTTTTTAAGCTGAAAAGAGGTTTTGGTGGAAAACCAGGTGACTGGAAATCCAGAATCTAACTTTTTTCCCTTTTTTTTTCCTATCATACATAAGCACTGAAGCTCAGGGGCTGTTGAGGCAGCTGAGGAGTTGCCAAGCTGTGTGTGTAACCTGATGTTCTGTGTGCAGACTGCAGGGAGATCCTGCTGCCCACCATGACAGACCAGCTCAAGTACCACTTGGAGAGGCAAGAAGATCTGGAAGCTTGTTGCCAGCTGCTGAGCAACATCCTGGAGGTGCTCTACAAGAAGGATGTGGTGAGTGTTGGGCAGCTCATGGGCAGCACTTCAATGAGCTTAATAAGATGAATTTAAGCAGGTAACTCCTGCTGACTTGGATTTAATATTTTCACTTTAAGCCTCTTCCAACTCCTTTAGGTGTCCAGGGCTGAGGGGATTGTTGTGGGATATCTCACACAACCCATCCCATCCAGCACTCACTGTTCCTGAGGCACCCCCAGGGCAGATTTTCTGGTTCTGTTCTGGTTTTCTGGTTTTTTAGTGGCATTTTCAGGAGTTCCTCCTACGTGGTGCGTGGTCCCTGCCAGGTGGAAAATGGTTTGTTTGGGTGTTCTGGGTTTTGTTTTTTCCCCCATGAGCATTTTGGGCAATGTGCTTTGAGATGGATTGTTCCTGACACGGTACCCAGATGTGCAGCATGTGTAGCAGTGCCCTTTTTTGCATAATACTTCATTTTTTGCCTTCTCTTGGCTTCAGCAAACATACAAATATTGGTGTTCTGCTGTAGAGCTGCAGTGATTTGATGCTCTCTTAAAATCTGAGCTGCTGCTGCTGCCTGAACCTTCCTCCCTGGGTGGAATCACACCCTAATTCAGTTGGAAAGGACCTCAGGGGGCTGCCACTCACATCCTATCTGGCATCTTATTTAACTGGGGGCTTTGGGCTGGCTCTGGTTTTATCTCTCTTTTAAAGTAGCTCTGTGTGACTGCCTCGGAGAAGGAATTTCGGCAGCTTGGCTGCCTCCTGTCCCTCTTTGGTGGCTGCATCTCTCTCCATGGTAGGAGCTCACACAAGACCAGTACTGGGTGTATTTGTGCTGATCATTGTTCCAGTATGAAAATGTATTTTTCACATAGAAAGGAAGAGGTGGGAGCAAAGCTCAACTGTTTCTTTCTCCTTGTGTTTTTGCCCGCTGTTCTGCACGAGGTTTCTGGGCTCGTCCTTCAAAGCTGGTTGCACTAAATATTTCATTTTCAGCTCTTTAAAAAGGAGTGGTAGGTTCTTCTAGTCCAGGAATACTCATTTGAAACAACTGGCTGAAATGGGCACTCCTTAATGAAAGTTTTCCTTTGTTTTTCTGAGCTGTTGCAGAACAGCCCCCTCTGATTTGGAAATGCCAAATCATTGTGGGGTTTTGATGTTGGAAAAATGCTTTGGGAAAAGAAAAGGAGTAGATAACTAAATGTCAGAGGCTTTGCTGTGTTTCCAGGGACTTGCTTTTCACTGAAATTGCACCAGTGCATGTTAATTTATCAGTACCAAGTGTTAATAAAATAGGCTTTGTTAAAGTGGGAGACTAATTTCCTGCCGTTGATCCAACAGCAAGTGATGTTTTATTGAATTTTCACAAGACCAGGTGGCTTTAAAGGCAACACCAGTAATTCAGCTGGGCTGGTGTGTGTTGTGTGGAGTTGCCAGTGATTTCTTCCCTTTCCTCAGGGCCCCACCCAACGCCATGTGCAGATAATCATGGAGAACCTGCTGAGGACGGTGAACAGAACAGTCATTTCCATGGGACGGGACTCCGAGCTCATTGTAAGTGTCTCCTGATGTCACCTTAAACACCTCTGTCACAGCCTTGGGATTCCAATCCCAGGTGACCCAAAGCAATCCAAACCTCCTGGAAGGGGCTGTGTGCTCAGGAAGCTGGCAAACACTGGCTGCTCATCCTGCTGGGGTTGGCACAAAGGGAATAAAAAAGACTTGAGAAGTATCTGTGGGCAGGTGATGAGGCAGATTTGAGCTCTCTGTGTTCCCCAAATGATGTATTGTTGGGAATTAGCCAGCTGAGGAGTGTGGAAATGAGAGCCTTGCTTGTTTGTTGCTGTCTTACTAGCATTCCCTTGCCTTTTTTGAGTGAGATAACCACGGTGACAGTGTTGAAACGATTGAAGAATAATGCCCCAAATTGCTGTGTTCTGAATTGCTGCAGGAAGGACTGATAGCACTCACCTTGTTGTCTTACCAGTGTGATTTTAGAGCCTCACACTTGAACTTTGCAACTGTTAATTAATGAACACTGGTCTAAATAATGAAGAGAATAGTGAGGCCTAAAATGGGGATGGGTGTGGGTGTGTTTTGGGAGTGTCACTGTGTGTTTGGCTTTGCCTTGTGTTCTCTCTTTGATATCTGCATGTGGTAACTGGGAGATGTGACAAACTTGTCCAAGTGGCCACATTTGTGATGTGTCTGAGCCCTTGGCCCTCTGTCCTGCATCAGTTTGGTGTCATACACTGATTTCTTTCTTAGAAAGGGGTTAATTGTCAGTCAGATAGATCTGAGTCCATTAGCAAGTTGGTTTTTTGCTGTCCCCTTTCCTTTCCAATTTGAATTCTTTGTGTATTTGCACAAAGGGGTGTTGGATTTCTTTTTGAATCCATTAGCAAGTTGGTTTTTTGCTGTCCCCTTTCCTTTCCAATTTGAATTCTTTCTGTATCTGCACAAAGGGCTGTTTGACTTTCCAGAAGGTTCTGTGTCCTCAGCACATCTGAGTTATCTGCTGCCTCTTTCCTTGGCACGTGGGGTGGGAAAACACTGCAGTTTCATTTTGCCTTTAGCACATCAGCCACTGACTCATTTTTGGGCTGCCACTTTCATCCCTTTGGTTTCCCACAACATGAAAGGGATAAAGGGACAACAGATGCATTGTTGGAGCAAAAAAATCACAGAATCCCAGACTGGGTTGGGTTGGGAGAGATCTTAAAACTCATCTCCTTCCACCCCTTCCATGGGCAGGGACACCTTCCACTAATCCAGGTTGCTCCAAGCCCCATCCAACCTGGCCTTGGACACTTCCAAGGAATGGAATCCAAAGCCTCAATACACAAATGGTTCCAAGCAGATCATTCTTCCAGAACATTCCAGTGCTGGGATGAAGTGACAGGGAAAGGAAGTCGGAAGATTTGTGTGTTATTTTAATTTCTTCAGCTTCAGTTGGAGGGTGAATTAATGATTGTTTTGATGAACGTGACTCAAATGGTGTTTCAAAACGTTAATTACGCCTTTTGCAGTTATCAAATTAGGTTTGAAAACTTCTGTTTGTGTTTTAACTGAGTGCATTTGTATTAAAAATATCCTTGGTGCTCGTGAGTACAACTTGGGATCGCTCCATCTGCAGCCTCTGTAATTAGTTAATGAGTGCTAACGAGATATTTTCAGGGAGTACTTACTCCTGACTTGAAATTCAGCCTGTTGCTTCTGCTGAGTAACCAGTGACAACTCATTTTTGTGATGTCACCAAAGCAGGAAGAGTAAAATGCATAATAATTATAATTAGGAAGCATAATCTGACCTCCCTTGGACGAGACTTGGCTTGAAATGATGCATCTTTTTTTAGTTTCAGTAGAGAATGAACCATCCAGGAAGAGAGGAAGGAATTCCAAAAGTAAAAGATCTTCCAGAGGCAAAGTTCAAACACTTGACTTTAAAAAGAGAACCAGCCCAGAGAGGGTGCAGAAGTGATGAGATAGGAAAGGAAGGGATGGGTGGTGAGATGCAAAAGCCATCTGGGGGCCTGTGAAGGAGATTGAGTGATAAAACACAAGAGCAAATGTCTGTAAAATGTGAATTATTGCAGGTCCCAGGCAGAGTTCTGGGGTACAGTCACTTGGGAGCTGGAGCTGCATGGAAATGATCTCTCTGGGCCTTCAAATCTGCCCCCTGAAGGCTCACTGGGCTCCAGAATGTTCATGAGAACTTCTTTTTCTTCACTGGACTTCTTGGAGGTGCAAACACTTGGTTTTATTGAGACACGTGTTTCCTCCTCTTTGAAATCACATCTTGAAAACTTCATTTCCCAGAAAATGAAGTGGTTGGATGATGGCTGTGATTTTTTTTTATTCCATCCCTTTTATTTCCATCCCAAACCCTCACTGATGCAGGGATGAGGATGGACCCAGTTGAATTCCAGCAGCAATACAGAATATGTGCTGTATCCCAGATCCTAAAGAACTGGAATAATCTAACAGCAGTCCATGAAAAATGACCCTAATTTGATTTGGGAAAGGGATCACCCTTTAAAACATGGAGTGGAATTAAAGGCAGGGAAGTGGTTTTGCATCTCAAGCAAGAAAAAGCCAACACTTCGTATCCACAGCAGGGTTTTCCAGTTTTAATTATGTTTTTTTCCCCGATTTTTTTTTTAAAAACTATTTTTACAGTGATATTTTTATATCATCTTTAAGAAACCAAGTGCTACTCACAGGAATGGGGTTTCCTTGTAGTCCTAAAGCCAAGAATGGAACTGGTGCTTGGTGGGAATTCCGGACTCAATATAAAATCACTGCAGGGTTTATTGGCCCCAAAGGATTCTGAAGCAGGGAATGGGAGAAGTGCAGCTAGAAAATCAATGTGGGAAGGGCAGGGGGCTGCCAGTGAATCCAGCAAAGCCACACTGAAAGGAAAAATGCATTTTCCTTCGTTAGAGCCCCCAAGGATCATCTAAGGGAGGGTGAAAACAGCCTGGAGAGCCACATGGAACTAAAAGCTCTAAAGAAATCAGGGTTTTTTTGGGTTCTGTTCTCTTGGTGTCTGCCTAACCTGAGCCTGCTGAGTGGTTCTCAAGGCAATACAATAGGATACATTTTACACACTTGCAAAAACATTGGTTTTTTATTACAAATTACATGGGAGGGAAGGAGAGGACACGAGAGATGCCGGTGGGAAGCCAAGACTCCATGGATGGTCGCTTGTCCCTGCTTTAAAAAAATGTAAAAAAATTAAAAATCTGCAACTCCTTAAGAAAATAGCCTGGACATGGAGGGAACACGCCGTGAGAACTTCCCCTCTGAGCTCTTGGCTTGGGCACTCTGTCATTCCCTGCCTGCTCTCCCAGGATTCCAGAAGCACAGGGATGGGTTGGGTGTCCCACCCCAACAGTGGCATGGGCAGAGCTGCTGAGGTGGTGGCACTCCCAGGGCTTTGGGATGGAGAGATGATTGAATTCCTTTCAAAACCCCCACCACTGGGCACATTGAGCATGGCAGAGTTGATTAATTATTGACATGGGTTTAAAATAATACTCAGTCCCCCCGTGTTCTGCTTGCTCTGTCCATATTTGAGCTTTCTTTCAGCTTAGGGGAAAAATAATAGTATTTTTTTTAAGTTGGAAATATTCTAAACCATGTCAGTGGGCTGCCTTGTAAACAGGTTTAATAGTTTTAATTAAAAACAATATAAAATACAGGAAACACATTTTTTTCCCCCCGTGAAACAATGGCACTTCCTTCCTGGCACACAGGATCACCCTCCTAAATCCTCAATTCCAGGAGATTTATTTCTGTGCAAGAACTCGTAGCCCTCTTGAAGTTTTACTGCAAAGGTGCCTTTATTTGATTAAAAGAGGCTGAAATGAATTTGGGGCTGGCCATGGCCATCTGCTGCATTGCCATGCCCAGTTTAACTTCCTTTTGTTGAAATTTTGGGGGAAGAAAATCAAAGAAACTCAAGTCATTTCATCCAGTTTCCTTGTAGGAATGGATTGGATGCTGAGCTAAGAGGCAAACCAGGGAAAACACTCCCAACATTTCCACCTGAAGGGCTGAGGAATTTGTACTTAAAGCTGCTGCAGGTTATGCCATTTCAAACCCAGTTGGTCACAGAACACTCCAATTCTCTGAAATCCTTAAAAAAATCCCAAAGAACAAAAACCCCAAACCCAAATTCCCACGCCCTGGCCACTTCTAGCACGAGGAATTTTTCCACCAGTGGTCATTTTAGATGCAAGTTTAATGACAGTAGCAAATGCTTAAAGGAAAATGCTGCAGTTTATAAGTCAGAGCAAAATTTAAAGTGCCATTTTTTTAAAAAAAACCCAAACAAACCCCAAAATAAAATTAGGAAAAAAACCAGCTTCACATCTCTCCCCTAATTGTGTCAATTAGTGAGTACAATTAATAGACTGAGATATAAATTATGAGTTGGGAAACCCATCTGAGCAGCTCAGGAAATCAACAGCATTTAAAATTCCAGCTCCCACCACGTGCTGCAGACTGGGAATCTCCTGCTGCAAGAGTGGAGAGGTTTTCCAAAGGCTTCCAAAAATGACCAGATGATGGCCAATGCCAACAACAATCCGGGTGGTGACTGTTCCATCGGTGACGTTGGGTTTTGTCTTCTTGTTCCGACCCTCGAGGCGCTCCCAAAAACTGGGGGTTGTCCCCAGGGACGTGCTTGTCCTGATTTTTGGGCACGAGCAGCCAACTGGTGGTGGTGGTGGTGATGAGACACAGGTAACCCAAGAGATGGCGTGGAAGGGTGAGGAGCTCTGGTGAAGGCAAAGACCAACGCGGGCGCCGCTCGGGCCACGGCGGAAATTGTGCTTTGTCCAGGATTTCTGTGCTGAAAACTGCACTCCCCGCTCAACACGGAGCTGTAAAACTGACACCACTGCAAACATAAGGCTTGCTTGGTGGGGTGGTTTGTTTTTTGACCCCCACCAACCCCCCAAAAAGGCTGTAAAACCAGGGTGATGTTCCGGAGTGGAGAGGATGAGCCTGCGGTTGAACCGGTTGGGACGTGATGCCGTCGGATCTGAGAAAGGGGGGGTGGGAAATAGTTTTGCTTTCCATCTTTGTCCAGCTTTGGAGCCAGGTTTTACATCCCACATTGGCAAACTGCAGGTAAAAGGGGGGCTCCCTGAGCCCTCTCCCCGACGAGTCCAAAGGTACAAAGGCCTTTTTGGTACAGACGGTGAGAAGTGGGCGCTGCCCTTGGCCAGGAACCCTCCTTGATCCACCAACACCCCATCAGCGACGGGTGGGAGAACTCCAGGTGGGTTTTTTCAAAGAAGGCCTTGAACTCCACTCATAATGGGTTAAAGGAACCAGAGTTTCCACCTTCCATGCTTTTTTGACTCAGTTTTGGATTTTTGCTTGGGAGTGGAGGAGTAGCTCTCCTGAGAGTAAGGCAAAGGTGCAACCTGAGTTTCCTCGATAGGATGAAGTTTTCTCAAAACTGGCTGGAGCTTGTCTTCTTGCTGCTTAAAATCCAATTCCACGCTAGAAGAGGGAAGGAAGGAAAGCAATCAGTTATTAATTGTGCTGATAAAAATATTTCAATTAGTCCCAGCGACCAAGTGCTTCGTTTCTGAAATTCAAGTTAAAAATAAACGTTGAAGTTGCAGGGAAGGGTCACAAAAAGGACATTCTGCAAAAGAGAAATAGGAATGGGATTATCAAGTCCCTCCCTGCTGTCCAGGAGGGCCCTGAGGATGGTGGGAAACTGCAAATCCTCCCTTTTTCCCAGGCACCTCCATCCCTGTGCTCTTGGAGAAGCTGGTGGGTTGGCCATAAGGAGCTCTGGCAGTTGGTTCCCCTGGGCTGTTTCTGGCTGGTTTTACCACGAAACAGATGAATTCCACCGAGCTCTGTCAGATGTACAGACTCCTACCCATGTGTGGGGGAAAGGCAGAAAGAAATGAAAAGCAATTCTCCCTCCCAGAGCAGCTTTGCATTCAAAACACAGGCTGAAGCTCTCAAATTCTAAACCCTGTGTGGGCTACACGACCCTGCCAGCAATTAAGAACAGTAATCAAGATGAAATGACAGCGCCTGTTCCACCAGGATGCTACAGAGGGCTTCGAGTTCACCTCTTCAATCCAAGGAAACGTGTTTTAAAACTCAGCAAACCTCCTGTCTGATGGTGGAAGGAGAGTTTGGGCTCCTGAGGAAGTCCCTGGAGCTTGGTGGTTTGGGTTGGGTCTGTGCAGCACCTTCTCCTGCCTTGTGCATCACTTGAGGGACTATCCTTGGTTGGAAGGGACCTTTGAAAGGTGAAATGAAGTTAACCCCAGTGCCTAAATTCCCATATTTCCTCTCTCCCTCTTGCTGGATGTTTGAGATGTAGCAGTTCATGATGGTTGGGGCACTTGAGAAGTTCCCTGGCCACCTCCACTGCTGGGGGCTTTGCCCTGGCTGCCTTCATCAGTGATACGAAATTATTGGTCCTGGACTTAAATTCACTTTTGATTCGTATTAAATGTGTTTTCTGAGCTATTTCTGCCCTTGCTTGGTGGGTTTGTTGGGTAATTTTGTGCTTGGTTTCTATAAGATCTAATGGCTCTGCCTGGGAGGACTTTGGTGAAGCCAAAGAAGGGAGGGATGGAGAAGTGTGAGGTCTTTTTGCATCTGGCTGTGCCTAATTTGGTGTTGGGTTGGTTTAGCTGTTAAATCCATTCCAAAAGTATTGGCATTTTAGTGAGGTGGAGCCATTTGGATGGACTAATAGGAGAGGAGAGAAATACATTAGGTCAGAGTCGAAATATATCAAGTATTGTCCCCACCATTCTGTTTTCAGTGACTAAAAAGCCATTCCAAATCACAGAAGATGATTTAGAAATTCCCAGCTCTGTGCTGGAAGGGGCGAATGCTGAATTTGCAGGAGGCAAATGTTGGTGGGCATCTCGTTCCTGCAGAAGCACATCCTGACCCACTGATTAATGTCCCTCCTGGCTAATGACACATCCCTGGAGCACCTCAGCTGCCAAAAAGCAGATTTTGGAGAGAAATACACCCTTAATTTAGTGGGGAGATCAGTTCCCAGCACAGAAATGGTGTTGGTGACACGGCAAGAACATCTGGGAACGAAGGAGATGCTCCTCTAAATCTCATTTCAAGGGCACCATTTGGCATGGCTTGTTTCTCAGGATACATTTTTGGGGGAAGAGAGAGTCCTTTGAGTTGGTTTTGACTCCTTTCAAATGCTATTCTTGCAGGGGAGCTCTTAAGAGCTGCTGGAAAGTGCTGGGAGAGAGAGAAATGGTTATAAAAAGCCTTTGCTGAGCAGAGTAACTTTTTACATAATCAATTCCTATTAAAGACAGACCTCAAGAGGAAAAAAAAACCATCCTCGTTCTAGACTGTCTGGCAAAGCCCATGGTATTGCCATTTTCTGCTCAGGCTTTCAGCTCTGCCCAGATAGTTGAAATATTTGGCTTCTGAAGGGGCTAAAGAGGCTGGATGAAAAACATCCCTGTTATTTTGGCATAATAACTGGAAATTTTGCAGAATAATTGACTGGTGCCTATCAGGGTGAGTTTATCCAGCTCTGGAGGTGTTTGAATGGAGCAGCTCCCTTCAGGCAAAATAATGTGTTTGCCTGCATTGAAAGTATTGAAATTTGAAAAATTGAAATTATTGCCTGTTCTTTAATTTTCCTCCTATTATTTAATTCTTCTTAAAATTTCCTTAAAAATGAAAGAACTCCTTTTCATTCCATTTTTAAGTATCTTTGTAAATTATCTATAGCTGACTTTATTTTTCTTTTTATATTTAACTGTATGAAATACTATTAATGATCATCATTCATAAAGGTTGGGGTTGAAGGGACCTTCAGGACCTTCTCATTCCACTCCCTGTCATGGGCAGGACCTTCCACTCTGCCAGGTTGCTCCAGGCTCCATCCAACCTTGCCTTGAATGTTCTAATCCAGCAAGAATTCCATAATTGTAGGAATTACTGATATTTTTGCTGCAGAGCTGTCCAAGTCCTTCCCTCCTGAGTTGGATGTTGTCACCTGTCACAGCTCTGACAACCCCCTTTGGCTCGGTGCTATTTCTGGCCCCTCAGTACCTGGAGGTGTCCTCTCTCCAAACGACCTTCTCCCAAAATATCCTCGGTGCCATGTGCCTCCTGTCCCTTCCAAACTTGGGGTTTGTCCCATAAGCCTCCTGGAATAACCCCATTAACTTAATTACCCAGGACTCTGTGTTCCTCTGCTCTTACCTACCGAGGTGAGAATTTGAGAAGCATTTTTTCCTAGATAATATAATAATATTTTCCCAGAGACTGACACTTGTGCATAAGCCCCAGAGAAACAAGAGAGAAATCTGTTCCACAATGCCAGCAGCACAAGCCTTGGCCTGACACACCTAAAGCTTCACTTAATTACACTACTGTTTGATTTGGGACACTGGGTTGGAGTTTTTCCATCTCAAATTCTCCCCCAAGGCTGGTTTTGTGACCAACTACCAACAGGAAAATTCCACTGGTGAGAAACATTCCGGTTTTCTGTGTTTTCTCCCCCAAATAATCACGTACTTGTGAGGTTTAATACCAAAACTTCACAATTTAGGGCAGTTGCTTATGGATTGGAGTTTCCACTGAAGTCCTTCCAGTGAAAATTGGGCCAAATAACAGCCCTTTGTGAATTTTATTTTGATGTGCTCATCGAGTACCAGGAAGAATTTGGAATTAAGAGCTCTGTAATCCCTTCACAGTGAGGATGGCTTGGGTGGGAAGGGACCTCAAAGCCCATCCAGTGCCACCCCTGCCATGGGCAGGGACACCTCCCACCAGCCCAGGGTGCTCCAAGCCCCGTCCAACCTGGCCTTGGACACCCCCAGGGATCCAGGGGCAGCCACAGCTTCTCTGCCCAACCTGTGCCAGGGTCTGCCCACCCTCCCAGCCACCAATTCCTTTCCAATATCCCATCCATTCCTTCCCTCTGGCACTGGGAAGCCATTCCCTGTGTCCTGTCCCTCCATCCCTTGTCCCCAGTCCCTCTCCAGCTCTCCTGGAGCTCCTATCAGGGACCTGAGGCATCAATGTGGTGGATTTTCTGGGTTGGGCTTTGTGGGTTTTGTAGCAAGTTTGAGAACTTATGGTAATTAATTTATTTTTTGCATGCAAGCAACAGTGAACCTTTGCTAATTGAGTGGCTGTCTGAGGAATTGAAACAAGAGTTTTGAGGAGTGAGAAGTGTTGGGATGAAGCATATGGACTGTGGGAGGGGATGGAGCAGCAGGCTCAGGGGTAGGGGAGGGGTTTCTTCTTTGTCATGAGCCATTCTAAGGCTGTTGGGTGTGTTGNTTGCATCCCCCAGTTCCCAACCTTGAGCCCAGATCCCACCAGCTCTCCTCGAGGAGCTGAACTCTTTGCATTTAATTCCAGTAGGTGAATTCAAGAATTCCACTGTGAATCCTTCTGGGCCCCATTAATGGGATGACATGGCACTAATTGGTGCCACATCCTTGGAGNCCTCTGGCAGTGGGAAGCCATTCCCTGTGTCCTGTCCCTCCAGGCCCTTGTAAATTGTCTCTCTCCATATTTCTTGTAGCTCCTTCAGGCACTGGAATGCCACAGTGAGGTCACCCCAAGGCTTCTTTTCTCCAGGCTGAACAATCCCAGCTCTCCCAGCAGAGCTGCTCCATCCCTCTGACCATCCTGGTGCCTCTTTGGACTCTCCAACAGCTCCATGTCCTTTCTCCACTTGTCTCTTGTCACCTTTTCCCTCTGTGTTCTGCCTCCAGGGGAAACCTTCCATCCTATTCCTTCCTTTCAGGTGACACCTTCCAGTTCCCCTTTGCATCCCCCAGTTCCCAACCTTTCAGGTGACACCTTCCAGTTCCCCTTTGCATCCCCCAGTTCCCAACCTTGAGCCCAGATCCCACCAGCTCTCCTCGAGGAGCTGAACTCTTTGCATTTAATTCCAGTAGGTGAATTCAAGAATTCCACTGTGAATCCTTCTGGGTCACGTTAATGGGATGACATGGCACCAGTTGCTGCCACATCCTTGGAAGGATGGGATCCAGACAAGCACTAATCTCCAAATAATTCCCCTAATGCCCTCTCCAGCTGTCTGCTAAATGTCCTGTTTCTCCCACCAAAGTCCTGCATCCAGCATTAAGAAGCCATTGAGATCCATTTTCCCCACTAAGCATCTTGGAGTCTGGAGATAAGAGGAGAACATGGAAATTCATTACTGTGGGGAGGAAATAAAAAGGTGATGAAAATGACTATTCTCAGCATTTTAATCACCTGGTTTTATTAGGCTGTTGCAGTGTTAGGATGGATGCCTTATGTTCACTTTGTATGGGCATATTAGTGGATTTTAATAATTAATATTTAATTATGTAACCTTTACAAGTGAACTGACGCTTTGCCAACTTTGAACTTTTATCCCTGTGTTTTAACCTGTTTCTCTTGCACTTGTTGTACTGAATTACATTTCATAGATTACAGTAATACATTTTCTGTGGAATAGCGTGAGTGCACCCTAGATTAATATCAAATAAAACCAGAGGAGGATAAATCAAAATTTCCAGGGAGTAAAAAACAGCCAAATTAATGATTGGGACAGCTTGGAGTGATTTTTTT
This sequence comes from Campylorhamphus procurvoides, assembly GCA_013396655.1. Lineage (NCBI taxonomy): Eukaryota > Metazoa > Chordata > Aves > Passeriformes > Dendrocolaptidae > Campylorhamphus > Campylorhamphus procurvoides. The sequence continues at coordinate 31,649 of WBMV01001829.1, read as the reverse complement.
TCCCCCCCAAAGAACAATAATGGAGTGTTGGATTGTTCTCCCTAGGCAGAAACTGGTTGTGATTTGATCTCCTAAAAATTGCCTTCCAGAAGCCAAAGGAGCCTTGTCAAAGCTGCTGAGTATTCCTGACCTTTCCAAGGAAAGGGAAATCAGCAGGAATCCTACAAGGTGCTCCTTCCCAGAAATAATTCATGCTAAAAGTTTAAAATAATGCACAAAATATTAAAGAGAAGCCCCGTTTTCTCCTCCAGATTTCTGCTCAAGGATTAACATTCACCCAGGCTGGGAAATGAAACAGGAGCAGAAAGGGCAGTTCCAGAAAAGATAATTTAGAGAATAAACCATGGGAAGTCCATGTGGCTTTGGGGGGTTTCACATTGGCAAACCCTCTGCATAATAATGACTATAAAGAGTAATTTTAGGGACAGTTTTAAGGTGAAAGTGTCAGTGGGTTCTGTATCTGCAGGTCCAGGTTCCTCAGCATAAGCAGAATTTTGAGGAAAAGGGAATATCTAAATGGAGATGTTTTCTTTTCCTCCTGATTTCTACAGCACTTTGAGGTTCTGGCACCTTGGCTTTTTAATAGTGTTTAATATTTGGTAATCAGTCCCCTATTTATTTAATGAGAAAGTAATTGGTTTTCCTTTTTTTTTTTAATTAATACTAAGAAATACATATTCTTCCCTGATCAAAGAGAAAATAATATAAAATAAGTAAAATAAAATAAAAATAGATCTCAGCAAGAAGTTTAAATTTATTGTGCAAAATAGCTGTGTTGCCAAAAGGAATTTTTACCAACGCCATGGATGCTTTTGATGCTGAAAACCCTTTAAAGTACAACAGGGGTTTTTTATTGCCTTTTTCACTCTCTCTGACTTTTGTGCTGTGTTTTATTTATACTCTGGAAGTTCCTCTTGAGTGGGAAGGATTGAATTCCATGGATTTGCACCCTCTTCTTCCCTGTGCTGTCCCTGCCACTGCAGGATGCAACTTCATCCCTCCCCTCCGATGCTGTTTCACTGCAGTTTATTAAAAATAAAGATGTGAAACAGCTCTAAATATTGGGGATTTTTTCATATTACAGTGTTCAAAACCGAATCACTTCTGCCAAACTGAAGGTTTTCTCTTGCAATTATTGATTTCTTCCTGGAGGGCTTTGGTCATAATTTTATTGAAGCTTTTCCTATGTATTAATTGGGAAAAGAACTCCAGCTTAAGGAGCTCCTGCTGTGCCAGGGACGTTTCCTTGGGGGTTTTATTGCAATTGAAGCTCAGTTTTAAGTTCTGTTCCTAAGAGAAATCAGGTAAAGGTGCATGTGGGTTTAATTAACAAGCTGCCTAATGAGCTGCTGCCCTTGCAGAGGTGCCAGGGAGGAGCTGAGTTGTGGAGGAGCAGAAGTTCCTACAAGATAATCTGTCTTAGTGGGGGTTTATCAGTGAATTCCTGTTCTATCCCAGGAGGATAATTCCCTTTTCCCTGTTTGCAGTGTGTGTGTTCCAGCTTTGTACACCCATGTCTTCTCCTAAAATATTAAAAAAAAGGCAAAAATGGAGCTGTTCTGTGCTCCAGCTCGTCCTGGAAACGTGGCTTTGGGCAAATGTCCACCCCAAAGGCAGCTGAGGTGGGAATGAAGAGCTGGGTCTGCTTTTCTGCATTTGCAGGGAGTTAAGGAACATTCCAGTTTTTCTCCTTGAGCTTGAAATCCACCAACTAGAAATGGAGATTTGGAAAGATTTCCCTTTGGGTTTGGTTTAGCTAAGGAAACAGGAGTGATTCCCAGATGGATTGGTGCTGTGGAAGATTTGGTTATTTATTGTGTTTCTAAACATGGCTTTGAAGAAGGAATAAAGACATTAATTGGTTCTTGCCCCTGCACAGACCCTGTTGTGGTTGGTTCTAAGATGGAGTTGGAGGTTTCCATCCTTTTTTCCTTCCCTTCTGAGCAGTGAGGAGACAATATAATACATAAATAAATTTAGTTCTGGGTCTCCTGACTAAATCAGAATAGAAATCAAGGAGTGAGGGGGAAATCCTGCACTGTTGAGTCCTGGCCATCACTTGCAGCTTCATTTCACTTGGTGTCTCCACTGGAATTGTCATGTTTATACATTTTCATTTGTGCTCTGGTGCCTGATTTTGTGTCACACTCTGAGACACGTTTGTTTTCCTCCTGCCTGCAACGCATGAGAACATTCACTTGGGGCTTTTTTGGAGCCTCTAATGGAGAAGGACAATTAAGTTGTCAGGATGAAACACATCATCACACTCATGATGGCTTCATGTCATGCCCAGTGCCTGTTATTCCTTCACTGTAATACAGGATGTGCCAAAAAAAGTCCTGGTTATGGAATCTCAGGTTGGTTTGGGTTGGCAAGGACCTCAAAGCCCATCCAGGGACATCTTCCACTGTTCCAGGGTGCTCCAACCTGGCCTTGGACACTCCCAGGGATCCAGGGGCAGCCACAGCTTCTCTGCCCAACCTGTGCCACCCTCCCAGCCACCAATTCCTTCCCAATATCCCATCCATCCCTGATTTTACTGCTAAAACTGCCTGTGTTGAATCTGGGTCTGTTTCTCTTTCTATACATTCCCTCTCTCCAAGTGACTTCCCAAATCCCGTCGTTGCTGCTATAAAAATTGATGTATAGAAGTGTACCAAAGTGACTTGTTGGCCAGAAAACCCTAAATATGCCCCAGAGGAGCCACTGAAGCTCATCCCTTGTGCCACCTCCCTTCCAGAGCTGCCCCAAATCCCCCCTTCCCGAGCTGAGAATTTCTCATTTACACCTTAAATTGGGTTAATCCAGCCAAGTTCAATTTATGCTGCATTGATTGGGCCAGCAGGGCTGAGCACAAAGCCTTCATTAGGGAGCAAATCATTGCTTACACTCAGAAAAAAATGGGAATATTGAGTATTTTGAGCCTACCTGTAGATAATACATGCACTGTTCCTGCACGTGTCGCAGTTCGCCGTGTCCTGCCCGGTCCGATATGAGAGCCTGGAAAGCAAGAACAGCAAATCATCCTTCCATTAATTTTTTTCCCCAATAATCAGGACTTCAAGGTTATTTTTTTAACTTTACTGGATATAAAAATCGAGGAAAGCAGCAGCAAAATCAGCACATTCAGGTTCAAAGCAGAATGTGATTTTTTGGGGGTGGATGAGTGTTTTTTCCACTTTTCATCCTGAGCAAACTGTTAGCACTGAGCAATAAATGCATAATAATGTATAATAGATGCATAAATAAACACATAATCCATTATGTTAGGAGGAATGTATGAATAAAACACGGAAAAGCAGAATAGATTTAGGAATTTCATGCCTCTAGGGAGGTCTGTTGTAGGGATGTTTAGGTCTTAAAAGGAAGAAAATGCCTTTTCAGTGACATTTCCTGCCCTCCTCCAGCTGTGCTTTGTCATGCCCTGCTTTGAGGTCTCTTACAGCACTGACTCTTCATTTATTTACCTGGTCAGTTTTTATTAAAAAGGGTGTTTTAAGGTGTGCAGGCTCTGTTTTGTGCATAGAAATGTTATTAAAATAAATATATATTAAATTAAAAGGAGCGTAGCTGCCTGTCACCATAAATGTCCTGGCATGGAAATGCATTTAACATGTAAATTCCTCAGTCAGTATTTCTGCATTAGAAATTAAGAGACTGCTTTGTAAAACCCCCAATTTAGACCCATTTGAGGGCAAATTGCCTCATTTTTCAGGTGACAAAACCAGCCAGCCTATCCAATCTCAGGTGTTAATGGGGAGTTTTTGATGTGCCTGGCCCTGAGATGAGAAAGGAGCATTTCTGAAACTCTTTGTTTAGCCTGGGAAAGGATCAGCTGGTCCTGGCAAGGACAATTTTCTCAACTCTCTGAAAGGCTGGAATGAGTAGGTTGGGGTTGTGTGTGTCCAAGCCCTCTGAGTACAGCTCTTGGCACCTTGGTGGCACTGACAGCAGCTCCTTACAGGGTGAATCTACTTCTTTTAAGACTTTTTCCCTCCTGAAAGCAAAATGCTTTCAGTTCCTTCTTGTTGCAGATGCTGTTGTGCAGAAGCAACACCTGGTTTTCATCTCAGAAGGTGCCATTCAAATTGTCACTCCCCTTCAACTCAGACTTGGAAATGGGGATTTTTTCCCCAGCTATTGATCAAATAACTAAAAACTAGGTAAAGATACAAGATTTAAAGTCTACAGATGAGCTGGGGAAGGCCTTTATTTCCTGAGGACATAAAGAGGAGTCAATAGTTGCCCTCAGAGTGTGGGAGCCTCTTTATGGGTAAAGCCATAAACACGTGGTGGCAGGTGCCAACTGCTTTTGTCTTTCTGCTTAAAACTGGTGTCCAGTTGGGACATTTTCATTCCTCTCCCTAAGCCTGCAAAGGACCATTGAAATGAGTTAATTATCTGGCTCCCAGATCAATGACCTGCTCCTCCCTCCAGCCTCTCCTTCCACAGGTCTCTGCTGTTCCCCTCCAGCCTCTGCTCTGCTCCAGAGAAATCAGGGAATAACCAGGGTTTCTAATGTGGTCTCCAAAGGTACAGAATGCCAGACTGGTTGGGTTGGAAGGGACCTTAAAGATCATCCCATTCCATCCATGCCATGGACAGGGACACCTCCCACCAGCCCAGGGTGCTCCAAGCCCCGTCCAACCTGGCCTTGGACACTCCCAGGGATCCAGGGGCATCCACAGCTTCTCTGCCCAACCTGTGTCAGGGCCTGCCCACCCTCCCAGCCACCAATTCCTTCCCAATATCCCATCTATGCCTGCCCTATGTCACTTTGAATCCATTCCCCTTGTCCTGTCCCTCCATCCCTTGTCCCCAAGTCCCTCCCCATCTTCCTTGTAGCTCCTTCAAGCCCTGCAAGGCCACAGTGAGGTCACCCCAGAGCTTTTCTTCTCCAGGCTGAACAATCCCAGCTCTCCCAGCAGTTCCATCCTCTGATCATCTCGGTGCCTCCTCTGGACTTGCTCCAGGTCTGTGTCCTTGATTGTATTTCAGGTGCTCTGAGGGGTTTTTGGCCCTGGTTGTTAAAGGGGACTGGTCAGGTCAGCTGCTTGCAGTGATTCTTGTAAATGTGATTTTTATTTTGCCCCCTAATCAGGGTGTTTCAGACCTGTGGTGCTCACTGGGGGACTGGGGAAAGGGGAGGAGGTTTTGCCCTGAGCTGTAGTCCTGCTTCCAGAACTCACAGTGGCTTTGAAATCAAATTAAAAACAAGGTATCAGATTAGATTAGTCAACTGTCTTCCTAAATATTGCATTTTCAGCATTTTATTTCAATTATTTTGCCCCAGAGAAGCTGTGGCTGCCCCTGGATCCCTGGAAGTGTCCAAGGCCAGGACTGGAACAAGATGGTTTTTTTAAGGTCCCTTGCAGCCTAAACCAATCTGTGATTCTAATACATGATCATCTTTAAATGCACAATAATTCCAGATTTTCATAGACTTAAAAACATATTTGCTGGTATAAGGCAGACTTGTTAAGCTGATGAAAATGGTCCTTTGATATAAGGATTTAAAGATGAGGTGCCTTTTGCATGATGAGTTTGAAATGCTGATTTCTCCAGTGATACATCGGGCTCTGCCTGGTTTTAGGATCATTGTCATTCCCAAGCTCCCAAGGTTATGGTGTTACATCCTTTTTCTAGTTGGGTGTAATTTATGATGAAGTTCCCTTAAAGCAGTATTTTCATTATTGACTCTTTTCAGAGATGATTTTTTACGTATTCAGTGATGTTTTCTTCTTTGAACCCCCCTGTTGGAATTCTCTGTAAGCCCCAAGAACACCCTATGGTGTCCCAGGGTTTGGTTTCCATCAGGCAGTTGCAGAGCTCTGTGTTAGGGGAGTGTGTTAGTACAGTATAAATTCAATTATTTCTATAGAAATTAATTCTGTTGTTGATACCCCAGGGCTTTGGACTTTTACTTTCTTGTTTTCACATAATTATCTACATAAACACTTGCATGGAATCCATCTCCTTCACGCCAGCAAGGATTTCTCTGCTGGCTCAGTGTTCCCCATGTAAACTTTTAGGAAATGAAGTTGATTTTCAGCACAGAATTCCTGAAAAATAGAGTTTTTCTCAGTGTTGACTCCTAGAAACTGAGCACTGTGGAGACCAGGAGAAGGACAGCAGAGTTCTGCAGGATGAGCTTTCCTTGTGAGATGCAGTATTTTGAATAAGCTGCTTTTTGTCCTTCCTCTTAAAAAATTTGGAAGGTATTCCAGTGCAGAGACCAAAAACCTTGTTAGCAAACCAGCTAAGAAGAAAGGTAAGAAGAAATCCTTTAAAATGAGATTCCTGCAGAAAATCTGTCACCTTTTTAGAGAGATGCAAGGTGGGTTTGGTGTGGTTTAGATCCCAAGTGGAATATTTTGGTTTGGACTGGGAGCCAGGTGACCCCTGTGACCACCACACTCCACCTGAAGGGAATCTCAGCATTTGCAGCTCCTTGTTTTAGTCTGAAGATCTTGATTTTGGGAATCCCTTGCTGGTTCAGGTATAAGAATATTCCATTTTTTAACTCATTTCTCAGTCTCCTCTCCCTTCTTTCAGCTGTTTTTCAAGATGTTTCAATTTAGTTGCTGGGAGGTTGAGCTTGACCTGTCTGGCGTGAGAGGTTGATGTGCCTGTAAATCCCAAAATCCCAGCGTNCCTTGTGGGGCTTTTTTTCCCCCCAAAACAATGAGGAAAACAGAGTTGAATAAGTGTGGGGTTTTCTTGTTTGGTTTTTCAGTCCTACCAACATAACAAAGCAAATATGTCACCATTCCTTCCTGGTTTGGTGGGATGAATGTTGATCTGCAAGAAGGGGACCTGACTGTGTAATCAGCTTTCCTGGGATTCACGTTATTCCTGGAGTTTCCTACTGTTTCAGATCCCAAGTTTTTGATGCACACTGAGGAGAAGTCACTACTCCGTTGATACCTTACATACAGCCTGTGTTTTCTGTTCCCATATGCCTGTGCAGAGATGGGCAGGTCACAGAATCCTAAAATTCTAGACTGGTTTGGGTTGGAGAGACCCTTAAAGCTCATCCCATTCCACCCTTGCCACGTGCAGGGACACCTTCCACTGGACCAGGTTGCTCCAAGCCTTGTCCAGCCTGGCCTTGGAGATCCTGGAGGGAGGATGGAGAGAGGTGAGTTCCACTGGAGATCTTTTCTCCACACCAAGTTCTTCCCATGTTTTCCCTATCCCCATTTCACTCTGTTTTCAGGAGGCTTTCATTTTATTGCAGTGTGGTTTTTTTAGCATTCAGGCAACAACCTGAGCTTAACCTCAATTAACACTCCCAAGTATTAAAATATTGTAATGAAGAGCAACCCTTTTGCTGACATGGGCTGGCAGTAACTAAGAATAGGCTGCAATTTTTTGGAGCAGCCTAAGGGGGATTACACCCTCCAAATCCCTGGGAAATGCAGAATTTGGGCACCTGCTCCAGGCTTTTATTTTAAACACCAACTGTAGCATCAAAATCTTTGCATGGGAATATTCTTTGTGTAGAGAGACAACATTGAGGTGAGAGAGGGAAGCTCAGATCTGTGTGTGCTGATTTTATTTTAATGGGCATTTATTAAAAATAAAAAGAAAGAAAGAAGCAATTCAGGAGGATAGATCTGTTACATCTGGATGTCCTCCCTTATCTGCTGGCACGGAGGGAATATTTGATATTAATTGAGTTCCTTAATGGCACGACTTCCCAGAAGTGGCTGAGCTTCAGAGCATCTTGATGCTCTGATGGATACAGATCTGGATGATACTGATGCTCCTCAGCCTTTTGATGTATCCTCACCACCAAGGAGGATAAACAGGCTTCAAGAAGAGGGTTTTTATGTTGATGTTTTTATTAAAATATAGTGAAACAGATTATCTGAAGCAGGCAGGGGGCCTTTGAAGTGGTTTGGAAGTGGCAGTGCAGGCCATGGTCCTGCTGAAGTCTTGGTAGGAATGGGAATTGGATTTCCTGGTCCTGCTGGCATTAGTTAAACTCACTGATCACACAGTGGTTGGGTTTGGAAGAGCCCTTAAAGCTCATCTTCCACCCCCTGCCACGATCAGGGTCACCTTCCACTAGACCAAGTCCTGTCCAACCTGGCCTGATGTTCCCTGGCTTTACAGAATAATGCTCTAAAAATCAGTAGTCTGGTGGGGAACTTCTCCCAACCTTTGTTTCCTACTGTAAAGTTTGCTGAAAAATTGTGTTTCAAGAGAAAATCAGCAATATTATAATTGAGGATTTGCCTTTTGGCAGGATCAGATCATTGTGCCATGAGTGGTTTAGTTGTCCTTAGGACTTGAATAAGAAGACTTGTATGTCTTCTGGAGGTTCAACTAAACCCTGCTCAGCCACAGAGGGTTACTCTGACCTTGAAAGATTTGGCATTTTAGCTCCTTGGAAACCTGCCATCCATGCATTTGTAGGAGCAAAGTCCTGTTCCTGTGGGATGGAACCCTCTGGTTCCCTGAAGAACTCGTGGGCAGGTATGAACACCCTGGCTCAGCCTTTGGCTCACAGCAAGGTGTTCTGAAAAATGCCCTGGGACAAAATGCTGTTTTAGCCTTTCTGCTGCTGGGTTTTCATTAATGAGCATTTTCATTTGTCCTTGAGAGTGGCACAGCCCCAAAAATCAGGAGTGGTGTTGTGCTTCAAGTGATCACCTCCAGGATTTCTGCTTGGTGCACACATGGAATTGTTCCGTGTTTTTCAGGACTTTGGGGTGCTTTGGGGTTAGAGAGGGTTTTTTTTCCTATTTTCCCTGGTTTGGTTCTCTGTTCTCCCTGTTTTCCTCTTTATTTGTGTGTTTTGTTTTGCCTCAGGGAGCCACAGAGGTGTGAGTGGCCCCAGCTTGGTGCTCCTGGGTGGGTTTTCTTTAAGGAATAACTGAGAATTGAGTAAATTTTAATCCATAAGAGTTTTCCCCATCTCCATGGGCAGGGACACCTCCCACTCTCCCAGCTCAATCCAAGCCCTTCCAGCCTGCCCTTAAACACCCTTTCCTCTCTCTCTTGTTAAATTGCAAGGCTGATGTTATTGATTTGGTTCCTGAGAATGCTCTGAGATGTGCAGGACTCACTGGTGAGGTTTTTCAGGCTGTTTCCAGGACTGTAGTTTGGTGTCTTTCCCCGAATCCTGACAGTTGGAAGCAGATGACTAATTTTCTTTTTGAGCTATTTGCACTGTGGGTGTGTGGCACAACTCCCACGACAGCAATTCCAGTGCTTTCACCCTGTAAATACATTTTGTCTTCTACTCAGGTTAGTCAGAGAGTGGTTTTTGGTAAAAATTAAATGCATATTTTAATAGGGCTGTGGAATGATTTAAAACCCCCACCGAGAGCAGAGAGAATTGAAATGTATTTCAAGTGAAATCACGAAATCTTGCAGGAATCAGGTACATCCAAGGTCTTGCATCTCTCCTGAATATTTGTGCCTCTGTTGTCTTATCAGGAAAATCAGGAGGATAATTAAAATGTCAGCCCTTTGTATTAATAATAATTCAGGGAATTTGTTTGCTCTGGCTGAATAGCAGCTGTATTGATGGTTATTGTGGGGCTGAGCACTTCCAGCAGGTCCCAGGAGTTAGGCTAAGATGAGTTCTGGTCCTTCCTCCTTCATCCCAAATCCCTCTGCTGTGCTTTCCTCCTGACCTCAGGACAGTTCTGGGATGCCCTGAGCCTCCTGACCCTGCAGATGTGCTGCACCATCCACCCTCTGCTCAGCTTCAGTGTGGTGATGTTCCTCTGCCCACTTCTCATTGCTCTTTCACCCCAAAATCCACTGAATTTTAATTTCCTGGACAGGCTTATTCAGGGGTGAAAATCCCCCCGAGCTGAGCAGTTCCTCAAGTGACTCTTACAACACAACTCCTTGGATTTTGCTTGGCTTGGCCTTTTAAACTAAGAATTCTGCTCACAGCCCCTGTTTCCATAAAAGAGGGAAGGTGGAAACACAAAAATCTGGGCTATTTTGTCATTCTTTGGATGGGATTAAGATTTCAGTGCCAGCTCAAATACCCTGTGTGCATTTTATCTCTAAGCCTACACTGGCTTAAAATAATAACTCCATGAGCCAGCCTTGTTTGAGATGAAGAACAGGGAGTACCACTGGTGGCCACTGATCCAGGTGCCCAAGGAGGGGCTGGCTGTGGCACTCTGGGCTGGGGGGCAAGGTGGGCATCGGGCACAGGGTGAGCTTTGCCAACCCAAATGGTTCTGGGATTCTTGCCTGGCAAGAAGGATGTGAAACTTTATAGGCAAAAAACCCCCAAAACAACAGCAGGAAGGACCCTGGAAGTGCTGAAGTCTTCCTGTTGCAGCTTGAGAAGGTCTCAGGACTTTCTGTTTTCTCATTTCCTTGGCCAGTGATAGTTGGAGGATTTATTGTAGACCAGGAGAATGCCCAGGGCAGGACTTTGGCCATTGCCTTTGTGCAGTTCCTGCTGCCAGCCCTGGGAATAGTTCCTGAGCTTCTGTGGATGACAGTGAGTCAAAGAAATGCCCTCTCATTTACCAAAGGAATGACCTGAGTCATGCCAGGTTTGAACAATTCCAGAGTGTAAAGTGCCTTGTTACAGCCAGAACAGCTCCTCTGCTCCTGAGGAGTTCCTAACCACACACAGCTTCTTCCTATAAACTGGCAGAAAGTGGATGTGGAATGGGATATTGGGGAGGAATTGGTGGCTGGGAGGGTGGGCAGGCCCTGGCACAGGGTGGGCAGAGAAGCTGTGGCTGCCCCTGGATCCCTGGGAGTGTCCAAGGCCAGGTTGGACAGGGCTTGGAGCACCCTGGGCTGGTGGGAGGTGTCCCTGCCCATGGCAGGGGTGGCACTGGGTGGGCTTTGAGGTCCCTTCCAACCCAAACCAGTTTGGGAATCTATGATACTGGAAACAAGCACTGCTGCTTCTCTCAGGGCTTACTTGTGACAAAGGAAGAATGGTTCCCCAGCAGGGAATTCCTCATCTGTTTCCAATAAATATTCCTTTGTATTGGCCAGGCTCAAGAAGAAGAAGCCCTTAAGAGCAATGAAACAGTGTAGACACCTCAGTTCTCCTAAGGTGTGAATGAGAACAGTGCCTGGATGTGCCATTAAACACCCAGCAGTGGCACAGGGGTGGATGCAGGGAGGATGGACACATCCATACCTGGGAACTCCTCCTTTTAAAGATGTTCTCCTGAGCCCACAGATCCCAGAGTGGTGTGGGTTGGAAGGGACCTTTAAAACCATCTTGTTCCACCCCACAGATCTGAATCCAACTCCTCTCCAATGTCTCCAATGTTTCCTACCTTCAGTTCCCTGGATATGTTACACAGGAGCTTTTTAAAGACTGAACTGCACATTCACATCCCAGATGTGGAACCTGGTATAGCTGGAGCCTCAACAGTTTGCAAACAAAACACCTCCATCCTCAGACAAGCCTTTTTCCTCTTTTTTTGCCATTTTCCCCCAGCAAGGAAGAGGGATAATTGTCCCTCTGTGCAGCACGGGGGCTCAGGAGCAGGTGTCAATTAGAAATCTGTTGGTTCATCTCCTGGAGAAGGAACAGCAGAGGAATTTAACACTGCACAGCTCATTTTGGTCTCCTTTCCCCCTGCCTGCACAGGCACCTGGCTCGTGGCTCTGTGTCTCTGCCTCCTGCTGCTGCCAGCAGCCAAAAAGCACTTATTAAGGGATTATTCTAATTGTGAACCCGGGGAATTCGGTCCCTTGTCATCCTGGTCTTTAAGAGACTGATTTAGCAGGAAAGCTCTCCTTGCAGGTGATTTGGGCAGCTTGGTGACATTGGAAAGCTCCTGATCCGTGCTAATTCCTATGGGAATACTTAGCAGGGATGTTGTTTGCTTACACTGCCTTTAATCATGCATTGTAAGATTTGCCCAGTGTGCCCAGATTGGGGTGGTGGTGATTTGCTCTCAGTGGCCTTTGTGTCCCTGCAGCCACTGTGCTGGAAAAGTCCTGAGCCTGAATTCCATGCTGGAACAAGGAGGTGTGGTGGGGAATGACATTTCATCTTGGGTTTCAGCTCTGGTGAAGAGCAACCAGATGGAAATCAAATCGTTTTTGGGAGCACTTCAAATACTTCCCCTTTGCATTGGGCCTGTCCAGTGTATGCAGAGAAAAAGCTGCACTGTATTAGCAAAGCCAAATTATATCTTCTGAGGCTCAGGATGCTCTTAGTGGCTTGTTTCTTGAGAAAGCAGAGTGTTAAGATCAAGTAATGATTTCATTTTATTTTTTGTAAGTGTTTTGTCCCACTGGTTGTTGCTAAGGGTTCCCTTTCCCTTTTTGCCCATCATTTGCTTGTTGGAAACTTCCCACCACTCTATTCCTCACAAAGGGTGGATATAAACTGGCTGTGACAGCAGAATTATTTAAGTGCTCTCTGTTCTTAAATGTGATGGTAGCCAGGTCCTCTGAATTATTGCCCATTAATGGTCCAGCATGTCTGTGAACTGTGGAAGTTTGACCTTTTTATCCGCTCTGACAATCCCATCTGAGGCTTTGATGATCATTCAATGGGATAAATGTGTCCAACTGGAATGAAAAATCCTATCAAAAAGAGAAATCTCAGCACGTTTGGAAGGCCTGGGAGTTCCTGTACTCTGACATACTCAGGTTACCTGCCCTGGCAGGTCTAACTCCACATTGCTTTTAGGGAGCTAATTCATTAAAAAATGGAATATGAGGGTCAGCCTTGGCTGGTGCTGGATCTCCTCCCTTCAATGAGCAGTCTTAATTAATCAGCTTGCTTTGGTTTTTCCTTAAATTAGAGAATTTTAAGGGCTCAGGGGGGTCATGAGGACTGACAGCAAGTATTGAAAGAATTCCAAGGGGGAGTTTTGGGTTATAATGGAGTAGATGCAGTGAGGATGTGTCAGTGTGTTGGGGGGAACATGGAAGGGCTGGTTTAGAGCTTGGAAAAGCCAATTTCTCATGGTGAGGGCAGGTAAATGGACTTTGTGGCATCTTAACAGTGACCCTGCCTTGGGGAAGGGTAAATGAGCATTGAGGGATGAGCTGTAACTGGGAATGGGCACAGGGCAAGGGGATGGGGGCCCCAAAGGCAAAGAATTTGGCTTTTTAGTGACCTAAAAGAAAACAGAAATGGTCTTTGAATGCATTTTGCTTGGTTTTGCCTCGGGGCTGAGTGTGACACACACACCTTTTGGGCAGTGGTGAAGCCTGACAGGTCAGCTGGTAATAATTGGAATTTACTGTACACTTCCCAAAAGAAAGGGAATAGTTAAACAAATGACTTTAAGGAAAGATGTTGTGCTGCTTTGGAACTAGCAAGTAAAAACTGCTTCTGCTGCATCAAATGCTTCACTCTAAGGCTGATCTTTGTGAAAACAGCTGAGAAAATGGTATGTATGGATTAAAATTAAAAAAAAAAGCCCAACAAACAGTCAACCCAAGGATCACAAGATCCACAGAGTGCTGATCTGTACAAAAATGACTCCTTTGCCTTGGCTAAGGAAGATGCATGCAAACAGATTTCCTGGCTCTCCCTTGGGAAGGTGAATTGTGACAACCTCCAGGGTGTTCTCTTGTGTCTGTGGTGCTGAAAATGGTGCATAATCTGAACTACAGCAACTCTAGAGAGGGGAAGGAGGAAGGATTTAGGAGGTGGCCTCAGGGGGGGTAATAAAAACAATGTGATTGCTCCAAAGGACAGGCAGGATGGGTGGATGGATGGATGGATGGAAGGAAGGATGGAAGGATCACAGCCTTGGAAATAAAGGCACTCATCACAGTCCTGTTCCCCAGGGCTCTTGTTACAGGCTCCTAAACCCTGATGTCACTCATGTCTGGCACAATTTGTTCCTCACAGGTGGAATTTGCCATATTCTTTCTGGTTTCCATGCCTTTATTTGCCTTGTGCTGTTAAGCTTATCTGTTGCTTCCCCCCTCTCCCAGGTTTTCTCTTAGAAAGGGTTCTGTTAAACCTTTCCTTTGCCACATCTGGAGGTGGAAAAACAAAACCAAAGAGGGGGGAAATGCCAGCTGAAACCCTGTCACACCATTTCTGGAGGGCTCTGGCTCCCTGCCTTTGCTTTGCCTTGGCTCCAGGGGGATGAGTGTCCATGACCTTGAGGGTGGTTGTTGGCACTGAAGGCAGAAGGACTGGTCTCAGGATGCTCCCTGCTCTCCCCTTTGCTCAAACCTCCACCCAGACACGGAATATTGGCTTATTTTCTGCTTAGAGATGAGGGGGAGAGGCACAAATATCCCTTAGTCACCGACAAACATGAGCTGGCATTTAAATTCCCTCCATGACAACCTGTTCTTTCAAAGCCTCTTGGAAGGAGTTGGTGGAGAGCTCTTTAAATTCCTGAACCGCCTCTGACTAATGAATGAATACAAATTATCTCTGAAGCAGGTTCATTTAACTCTTGTCTAATGTATAGCATTTGGCCTGTCAAGAGTCAAAACACTGTGACTTGTTTTTGTGTGGCAAATTGAGCACTTTGTTTATTAAACTTGCTGATTTGCTGCATTAATGAGGGAGGCCCCAGATTCCTGCTCCTCTCCACGGTCAGGATTTAAAGGGCAGGTCAGTGTTGCTCTCCAGCAGCAGAATATTTCTGCTTATGTGCTCATGTCCTAATAGACATCTCCTGGATGTTCTTAGGCAGGGTTTAGAATTGGTAACTTGCATTTTGCTTTCAATCCCTTTGGCCTCAGTGATGCTTCACACAGAGCAGGACTTGGCTTGTTCAATTCTCTGTCTGAATACAGACAGATGTGACTGTAACTAATGTAGGTTGCAAATAATTCCTCAGAATAAAACTGGAGCATAACCCCGGGTTTGTGGTGTGCAGCTCGACCTGCATCATGTAATATTCAATGGTTTTTTTTTAACTCTGAGCTTAATTAAAGCTGCAGCTCTGCACTTTCTTCATGCCTGACTTAAGGCATCCAGCAATATCTGTGTTTTGATGGGATGTAATTTGGTTTTTTTGTAGAAGCTTCCACGTGCAAAGGTGGAGTTGCCCCTTTGCCAAAGATTTGGTAAATAATGATGGAAATACCATCCAATTTCCCTGCTTTCCTTTGATACTGGGGTGGGAATCAGGTGGCTCAGGTGGCTTTCCCCTTTCCTTGAGCAGAGCAGGATGCTGTTGCTAATTCCAGATGAGGCAGCAGTGACATTTTGGGAAGCAGGCAGGGATGATCCCCCTGCCTTCAGAGATGCTGCCACACTGGTGCTGGCATCACCTCCCTGGGTGATGAATTGCAGTAATAGCAGTTCAGGACCTCCAGCATATTAGTGAGAATGAATGCACTGAGCCCCAGTCCCATGGCACTGCAACAGCACTTAAAGAGCACTGATTTCCTTCAAGGGAGAAACAGCTGATTGAGCAGTTTAGCTGGGGCTTGGGTTTTGGGTTTGGTAATTATTATTATTTTTTTAACCAGCAGCGTGCTATTTGTTTCTTGTAGGATGTTATTCTAAGGGATTTTGTATGCATAAGAAAATCAGGAGACTTTCATAAACAATGAACATTTCTTTCTGCTTTAGCAGATGGAAGACTCTTGTATTTTATAATAGAGATGGAGCAGTAGGGCTGCTTTCATTTCTTGATATAAACTGACCTAACACTCGGTTAGAAGAGGAAAAAAAAGACCAACATGCTGAAATGGAGAAGATATGTAATAATTTAGGCAGTGCTGGGTGTCTGTGGCAAAACTGTTGTCGAGTGAATGCAGCAATTGGCAAGAATTATTCTAATAAAGGGCTGGGGCAGGCTGTTATTGAAAGAGTTGTGTAATTGGAGGGGAATGGGGATAAAGACAGGCTTCCTGTTAATGATGTGGTGGTGCTTTGCAGGAGGACAGAGTGTTCTCCCAGCTCTGGAGTGTGACCAGGGGAGAACAGCGATGTCCTGAGCATCATCTCCTCTGGGCAGCCTCCTTTCCAGTCTCCCAGCAGCCAGGGGATTGCAGGGAGCTGGGCTGCAAGGCTTCCAAAAGCAGGAGAAAAGATGCAAAATAGCATCTCCTTCCTTTTGTCTCCCTCCCCATCTCCACACCCTCCCTGCCCAGCAGGGACGGGGCACGTTTGGGTCGTGTCCACGTGCAGGAGGAGCTGGAAGTGGCTGCAGGTAGAAAGCAGTGCTGAGAAACAGGCTCTCTGTGGTCCAGGAGAGTCTTGCAGACTCGAATCCACAAGCCTGAGGCTGTAGGGATGTTCTGAACGGGGCTTCATGGATGGTGTCCCTATTTTAGGGCTAGCACAGCCTGGCCAGGTTGACACCTACAGAGAATGAATTCCTTGAGGACAATCATGGCTAGTTTTGTGCCTAATGGTGGTTACATTAAACTGCTTTTTATCAGGGCAATAAAAATATATCTATTTTCTGCACCTGTTGCTGTGCTGTGGGATGAGATGAGGAATGGCTGTATCATTGGGTGAGGGAGGGGAGCAGGGGCATTTATAGCAGGTGGCTCTGTGGGTGGGAGTGGGTGTTTGTGCTCACAGGATTCTGGTGGAGCAGGTGATGAAGAAATACTTTCTCTGTGTTTTGTGGTTTAACAAGCAGCCTGACACTTCTTTCCAAACCTCCTGCAGTTACGAAAGGCAGGGGAATTCTTTTTCTGAATAGTAATTAAAAAAAAAAAATTGAATCGTAGAGTCGTTTAGGTTGGAAAGGATCTTTAAGATCATCAAAGCCCGTGTGGGTTTCAGCTCATCAAGGAACTTCCCAGTCTGAAGATCCAGGACTTGATAAGGTCCTGATACAGATAATTGATAATGGATTTAGATAATGCAATAATCAGCTGTAAAAGAAACCAAAACCACTCAGGCTGTGTTGACAGCAGTGTCCAACAGCTAAGAGGGCTTTTTAATGACCAGCATTCTGAGATTTTAGGGTTAACATAATTTCTGCATCCCTAAAGAGTTAAAGATGCCCCTTTCTGGCTCAAATGAAAACATGGGCTGCTGGTCTCTTAATTTCCAAATGCTGATTTCTTCTGACAAATTGTGATTTAATTACAGAAGCATTTAAACCCACCCAAACAGTGCACATACATTTGGAGACGCATTCATTGAATAAAGATGAGAGAACTAAGGTGAGTCAGGCTGCAAAATGCTTGTTAGGGTGATGTAGGAGAGGGATGGAACTGTCCAAGGAAAGACTGAAGGTTGTACCGAGTGTCTATTTAATGCCTAAAGGTTGATTTGAATAATGAAAGTCAGGGATGAACACAATTTTCTTTCTTTCTGCTTGGATTTGTTGTGTTTAGAGCTGTGTGAGTGCTGTAAAAAGCCCTTTGAAACTCAAAGTTTTCCTTCCCTTCTGAAAGAGACACCATGAAAAATTCCGAAGGTGAGAGTAAAGCGGGCGAGATTCACGTGCCATTAATGGAATTAGAGTAGGAGTTGTAATAATATCCCTTAATCTCAGAAAGGTAAGTCTCTTACAGAATTAAGGGTTTTCTGCTGCTTTCCGTGCCGGGTGAGGAATTATGGTTAATGCCAGTGCTGATGTGAAAGCGCCCTCGCTAATCCCGCTCGGAGAGAGCAGAAGGCACAGGATGTGTCAGAGGCTCTTCGTTAAAGAACTGCTTAATTACCCCCCGGGACAGGCAGCCACCAGTGTGGGACTGGTGCTGGCAGGTTTTGCTGGGATTGGCCTCTAAGCCAGCCCAGCTCCACGTGGGAATCACCAGGTGGACATTGTCGGGCACGCGTCGGCATCGGCAACCCCACGGGCAGAAATGGTTATGGCAAGACACGGCCCCGCGCTCGTACTCACTGGGAAAGCTTCTACTCACCCTTCCCTGTGGGCTTCTCCTTTCTCGAGCTCCTGGATGACGCCCAGCAACACCTTTATGGTTTCCTGACTGGAGCTGATCAAGCTTTCCATCACCTGAAGCTGCGCTTTCAAGTCCACAACTTCGGTGTGAGGCACGATTTGTCGGCACTCCTCGCCGTGTGCCCGCGGGGCCCGCTGGCTACATTCGGTGGCCGGGCACCGCGCCGCGCACGCCGCGCCCTCGCCGTTCACCTGCGCCGTCCTCCCGCCGTCCCCATCCTCCTCCTCCTCCTCCTCCTCCTCCTCGGCGCACGGCGACCAGTCGCCCAGGTTGGGCAGGTCGGGCTGTGACGCCGGTAGATACACGGTGGCCACCTCGGTCTTGAAGACCCTCCCGTGGTGGAGGGGCTGGGCGCTCTCCTCGCCGCTCAGCCTCGTGGTGGTCACCGCTCTGCCCCGTCCCGGTGGCCGCGCCGCCTCATCCTCGCCGGGGTCGGCCGCGCTCGGGAGAGGAGGAGGAGGAGGAGGAGGGGGCTCTTTGGGAGAACTGTGCAAAACGGTGTCGGCATCGTGGGCGGCGCGCTCGGAGGCGTGGGAGATGAACTCTGCCGTGTGCAGGCTGCCCGCCCTGCCGCCCCACGGCTCCCCAGAGCCCCTCGGGGGCTCCCGCTCCTTGGCCTCCAGCAGGAACCCGTTGTTCTCGCCCGGCAGCGTGTCCACGGTCGAGGCGCTCTTGAGGATGTTCCCCTTCTTGCGGTCCAGAGGGAAGGTCTGGTAGCACTTCTTGAGGTCCGGGGACGTCTGGACGCCGGTGCTCCTGGTGACGTTGGGGATGGACCTGCGCGCGGGCACCGTCATGTACTTGCGGTACGCCGTCTTGTAGGCGATGGCCTTGGCCTCCCTCCTCTCGGGGTCCGAGGTGGACAGCTGCTTGTCCCTCTGCTCGTTCTGCGCCTCGCAGATGTCCTTGAACCTCACCTGCAGCGCCTTGTTCCGCTTCTTGATCTGCCGGTTGGGATCCAGCGCGTATTTCATCTCCAGGGCCAGGGAAGCCGCGGGCTCCACGTCGCTGTCCGAGGCGGTGAGTAAGCATTTGCTGGGCTCCTTACTCACCATGGTGCCTGTGGCCAAAAACAGGGCACAAAGGCTGGGGTTAGGACAGGACACCAGTGCTGCTCCTGGCCCTCAGCCCGCCAACATGCATGAGTCTCGCAGCCGACGCGCTCTGCTCTAAAGTCACAGCCCTTCTGGTTGGACTGGGGTTTTTTGCTAGGGAATCATGCTTTTGGTCTTGATTTGGGATCCTCTCGGAGGGGAGAGGAGGTTTCCTGGCAGCAGGAGTTTCTCCAGACCCCTGCCCAGCACTCCCACCCCGCCTGCCTGGCAGCGTGTGCTCCCAGTCCTCACATTTCAGCTGAGGGTGCCTCACAAATAATGGAAAACAGGGTCTTTGTACAAGTGGACACAACTCTAGAGCTCTGCCCACCCTCAATTCCCCTTTAGTAGCAAGAAGTGTCAGACTGGCATGATTTTCACTCTGGGCTTGCTTAGCAAAGACATTTCTCCTGTCTGATGCGTGCAGAGTCTTTGCAGGGAATTAGATGGTGGCTGGAGATGTCATGATTTGGAGTTTTATAAAAATTGACCTCATAGCTTAACCTGAATATAGATCAGTTATTATTAGCAACTGGTTGGTGCTGCTGGATGCCTAAAAGTGATGAACTGGTGAAGTCTGGGGAAGGAGCCAGCAGTGCAGCAGTTAAGGGGTTGATTCCAATGCAAACCAGCTCATCCTGTGGATGCCTTTATGACACAGCTGCTGCTCCCAAAGGATCCTGGAGCACTGGGACAACCAACCTCCAGACTGGGATGATTCACAGAAATCACTGAATCTGCTACTGAAGTAACAGCACCTTCTCAAGGATGAGAAGATGCCAACCCCCCCCAACCCCAGAGCTCTCAGGTCTCAGGGGGTCTGTGGTGGCAGGATAGGTAAGGGCTCATTTTTACACCTCACCTGGAGTTGTCATTTTTACTCTCCCACTGCACAAATTTCTCCCTGGGGCTTGTTGAATTACCAAATTCCCACTTAATCCAAATATTCTGCCTGCATCTCCCATTTAACCGCTGATGGTCCCTCGGAGGGACTCGGAGCACGATGTAAAACAAGTGAAGGGACTTTCAGGTGTATTTGAAGTCAAGTTTTTAATTAAAATTCCTTTGTCCATGAAATAAAAGCTGTAAACTCTTGAAGAGTTAAGTGCCACGGTAGGATATGTTTTATAAAGCCATCTCAGGGGCACAAGGGAGTGAATCCTTATGACTGGTTTATATTTAGTTTTAATTTAAGAGGGCATCATGGGGAATTCTTTTCAGTGGCAAACGGGACGTTTATGGATTTTAAAAGCAATAATAAAACTTCCCTAAAGATATTAAGGCACAAGATGTGCATGGTTGGACGTCTGGGTCAAAAAAAATCTGGTGCAAATGTGTCATTACTGATTTTTTTCCTTCATGTTCCCGTTCCCTGGTCCCAGTAATTTGTGAACAAGTAACTGAAATATTTGAGATTCCACCTAGTTTGCCTTTTCTGTGTGCCCTGTGAGGCTCAGGGAGAGGAGAAGTCCTTGGAGGAGGGGAACTTTGTGTCTGGCTCTGTGTGATGGAGTGGGAAGTCTGTACAAGAAAGCAAAAAGAGGGAAAATTCAGGACAAAAATATTCAAAGAATGGAACCTGTGATTGCCAGATATTACTTTTCAACTAGTTATGTTGTGTATACAGGCCAGGTAGCTGAGCCCAAGGTGAGCAAGGCCCTGTTTTGGGGGAGAAGAGAGGAAAAAAGGAAATTCTAGGGGGAAGGCTGAAGATAAAATTGGAGGGGGGTGATGAACTTCTGTGCCAGGAGGGGGGAAAGGTCAGTTATCCCTGGGCCTTTGGTGCAGGATGTACAAACACAGATTTTGAAGGGAATAAATCAACTGCATGTGAATGTCAGGGCTTTTGGTTGAAACTCTAAATAAGGAGCTTTATGGGGAATATTTGGGTCCTGTACTGGTTGTGTTAGGCTGTGGCTTAATTATAATCTCGTTTGTGGGTGAAGTTATGGCTTCATTTGAGAGAAATTCTGCCAACAGAGCCCCACTGGGGCACAGCTTCCGGAGATGGGGATGGCAGGAAATCCATCCATCCATCCATCCATCCATCCATCCATCCATCCATCCATCCATCCATCCACCCACCCACCCATCCATCCATGGAATATTGGACTGTTTGAGTGAAGAAGGTGCAGTGGAAGGTACAAACCTGATCCATTAGATTTCAATTGAACACACATCAGCCTTAAACACTAAAATATGCTGTAAAAAGTACTGTCAAACCCCCAAACTCTGCACTTCCAGAAGCAAATATTCCATAATGGCCTGGTAAATTAATGAGTTTACCAGAATCCTAAATAAAGGGCCCTAACAGCCATTAGTGTTCCCATCTGCTAATGTGAGTTCCTGCTCTACCAAGGAATCACAGCAAAAATGAAATGCTGCATTTACAAAGATGCAGTAATTGCTTCTGAAAAGAGAACACATGTTTTTTACCCCCAAAAAAAGGCTTAAAAAAATTGGCTGTTAGCTCTGAAAGTCGCCCATTCCGACCATCTCTGAGGAGCTGTCAAAGTGAATTTTGGGGCACTTAGTTGACAGCAGGAACCATTAATGTACAATTTATTTTCAAGTATTGTCTCAGTATTTCATTATTGCCTCTGACCTGTCTCAACTTCCAGATTATTTCATCTCCCCCCTTTAGTCCCATCGTTTTTGGGGTTGCAGCATCACAGGGTTTGTTTGGAATGACTTCACATGGATCCCATAACCTGGATAAAAGCAGGAGAGTCTTGTGTGTTCTCCAGAGGAGATAAATGGGGGAACCACATTCTGCAGTTAATTTGGAGCGTGTCTTTAACAGCCAATAAATTGATTCCTCACCAAATCGCTCGGCTCCCTTTTTCCCAACCTCCCAGGCCTGATTGATTGAGCTGATCTGGAGTTTGCTGTTCCCACCAGGAGCTCGGAGTAATCATTTCATAGAGCTCTGTGATTAAGAATGACAGCAAAGGCAAAGGAGTTGATTTTTTTTCCCTAAGCCTCGCCGTGCTCTCGGTGTCTCCGAGGGGAACTCGCTGGGCTCAGCTGAGAAAAGAGCAGAGTGAAACCCCTCCCAGGGAAGGGTTTATGTAATTCCTCCACTCTGGGGTTGCACGAGGTGCTGCCTCCACTTTGGGGTGACTCAAAGCATCGTCCCCGTGGGATTTTTGGCTGCTTTGGGATCCTGAGCCCGAGTTTATGGCTTGGAGTTGGAATTTGAGTTGCAGGAGCCGATTCCATACAGATAATAATTCAGCTTTTTGTCTGTGGTTATTCCAAACAAACCCCCGATTTGCTGAACTAAATATTTAAGTTCTCACCCGGCTTAGTTTAGCTTCGATTTGTTTATAAACTTCTGGCTTATTGCTCTTAAGGCACATTCCCCTATAAATAAACTATTAAATAATAATAATAATTAAAAAGCGATGCTCAGAGAGGCCTGAAATGAATATAAAATCTTCAGGGGGGTTATGGAAAGCACCAATCCATCAGCAGGTAAAGCTTAGGCATAAATCTTTGCAGGATGTTCCCTCTGCATCCCAAACTCTGCAAAGCCCCTGCCCTGGGAAGGGAATTGCAGTGCAGAATTCCCAGACTGATGGGTTAATGAAGGGAGAGGAGGTTTGGAGCTCATTTTAGAGAGTTTACATTGGATTTCTGTCACTTTGGGGCTCCAGAAGCAGACTGGGAATGTGGTACAGGGCAGAGCTGAACTTTTCCACGTTCCAAATGCAGACTGTACTGCTTGTATGCAGGTTTGGGAGATGCAGCTGGAAATATCTGTGCACATCCTGAGAGCCCACAGTGTTTTTTGGGTGTCTGGAATAGCTTGAGATAATGGAAAAGGTTGCCAATAATTGGCTTTTTCCTTGGGAAGGAAGTGATTTGCATCCCCTTTGGGTTTCTGAACCTCTCCAGGTTGTGTTTCCTCGTGAGAAATCCCTGCTGCCTCAGATGCAGGTTTTATATGCCCAAATACTACCAGGAAATGCTTATTTTTCAAAGGTTATTTGCTGTCTCTAAGTCTTGTTAGTGTTTACACAGAATATCACGTAATTCTGTTGTGAAAAATACAGATTTGAAAGAAACTTGGATTTATTTTGTAGAAACAAATCCAGTATATATAGTATGTTAATTCTAAATATAGTGTGTTAATTCTATAGTATTTAATTCTAAATATCCCCTACATTTTGACACCATTGACTTAGAACTATAATTGTTAGATTAACTGTTACGATGCAAACTTAAAAGTAATATATTATTATCCTAAGTATTAGTAAGCCACGTCCAGTAAACAATATAAAAATGATGGAAAATATTTTTATATTTTTATTATTTATTAATAATTATTATTTATTAATAATTAGCTTAGCCAGCAATTAATTATTAGTTGATTGCAGAAACTTTGCCCGTGCTGCAGGTTTTTTATGGCTCTTTAGTACCCAATATTTGAGGATAAATTATGACTCAGGGGTGCCCAGGTTTTGGGGGGTGAAAAGCCCTGCTGCCTGTTCTTAGGAGCAGCCTGTCAGCATTTCATCCCAGAACTGCTCATGTAGAATAACAGAGTTTGCAGTGCTGCTAAATGTCAAACGAGCATTTCTTTAACTCTCTTCGGAAAGCCCGAGGCACCAAACTTGGATTTTCTCTCTCTTGAACCTCCTTATTTATTGCTCACCACTGAAGTCATTCGTAACTGCCGCATTTCTGAGTGCCTTGGAAGGCTTTTCCTTTGGACTAAGCAGGATCAGATGGCGTTGGATTTGTCTTCTTTCCCCTCCCCTCCACTGGAAGGATGAGGTATAAAAAAATCATATCCCAGCTAATGGCTGAGATCCCCAATAAATGCCTTAAAATGCTCTTGTGAGCTTCAGTTTTAGAACAACTAAATGGCAGCAAATAAAATGTACGATTTAATAAGCCTGGAGAATTTCAGATAAAACAGGAATCTATTGGAGGATAAACTAGTTAAGAATTTCCTTACAAGCCAAACCAGCTGAATGCAGCTGGTCTATGCAATTTTCTTTAATTTTGACATCTCTGAACACAACTTTTAATAACACTTGGGTTTTGTTGCTTCCTATATTGTGCCTAAAATTAAAAGGGCTCCGTTCGACGTGATGAAATGGTGGGAAATAAAGGTTATTTAGAATTTTGCAACGAATAGTACCATTAACAGGAGATTTGCACTTGCATTAAGAACAGTGTGGACTTATGGGGGGAGTTAATAACTATTAACTTCGTACTGGAACAAATGCAATGTCAAAAGATACTCCCTGTGAATTCATAGTGTTCTAATGTCAAACATTTGCTGGGATTTAGTGTACTGGAAAAAAAGAATAGAACCCTAACAAGAATTATGCTAATTTTTCATACTGTGCTCTGCAGCTGATGGCTGTGAGGAGAACAGGAGAGGAGCAAAGGTTTCTTAGAATTATTTGGCCATGGAAAGGTGAGCAATTCCTGTCTGGTTTGCAGCTCTCAGGGGAAGGATGTGCTGAGGGAATGGTGCTGGGAGAGCCACGGATGGTTCCTTCCAGCAGTGCCAAAGCCACACTCCTTGCACTGGAAGGCTTTCTCATTTTTATGGGGCTTTCTGTTAAGCAATTGAAAGGGCAGGCTGTTAAAAACAAGAGTTTAATGACAGCTCCTTATCTGCATTACTGGGGAATGCTCACTTTTAATTGCTTGTAGATGGGTTTCGTGGGTGTTTAAAGGAAAGAACAGTTCTGCTCTTCAGCTTTGACCAACAGGTCTTAAAGCTCTTGGAGCTCTGGAGGGAGGGCTCTGAGTGCTGGGGACTGGGAACAGAATCACAGCATGGGTTGGGTTGGGAGGGACCTCAAAGCCCACCCAGTGCCACGGGCAGGGACACCTCCCACCAGCCCCGGGTGCTCCAAGCCCTGTCCAACCTGGCCTTGGATATTCCAGGGATGGTCTGGGAGCACCTACAGCTTAGAAGTGTTCAACAATTCAGCTGCGTAATTCTGGTCTAAAACCTGACATCATTAGCAGGATTTTAATTGGGGAACAGTGACAGTCGAGGAGATGTGTGTTTGCACTCCAGTGCTGTCAGCAGTCACCACGAAATAAGGGCTGTGCCATTTCCCACCTTCTTGAGGAGCAACATTCGTGAAGATTCTGGTTTCGAGCAAGTTCTGGCTCTGCTGGGATTGTGAATTATCCATGTACAGCTGGATGTGAGCGTGGAAAGTGCACAGGTCAGCCTGACTTCTGCTCCAGCAAAGGCTGGTACAAAAATGAGCTTAGTTACTCAGAAAGAGTGACTCAGTAGAGCAAAAAGAAACCTGTGCTCCTTCAGTTGCTGTGCAGCAGGGAAATAATGGCCCCTAATGCTGCAGCTCTGCCTAAAAACTGCTCCTGAGATGCTTCTGAGATAACCTGAAGGGAGAGCCAAACTCTAATGTGAGGGGAAGTTTGCTTGAAGCCAAATATCAGGGTGAGTGGCCCAAATCTTAACTCTCAAAGCCTCGAGTCCTCGTGGAACAGGATGCAAACAGCTCATGCCAGGCCCCCAGGAGACATATTTTTGGTTCCATGGGGGAACAGCTGTCTGCAGAATGGACAGGGAAGCAGAGAGAGTGGGCAGGGATGGTGGGGAGATGTTGAATCCCAGGTTTTGTGGACCTGGGACAATGTGGAATAAGAGCTTAAAAAGAACACGACATCCCCGCCCGTGGCAGGGGGTTGGAATCAGCTGGTCTTTGAGAGCCCTTTTAAGCCAAACCATCCTGTGATTCTGGGTTTTAGGGTGGGTTGTTTGTGATGTGGATGATTAGGAAGGGTATGAAAGGAACAACTAAGACCCTCCAAGGAATATTTTTGCCTGTGGGAGCTGCAGGATGGTGGCTGAGAACTCCCCTGTTAATTAATGAGAAGTGGCTGATAACGCTCCAGAACTGGCTGGGTAGGGCAGCACAGACACATCATCTGCATCACCTTTATGGTGGCCTCGTGTGTTTTTATCCCAAGGGGTGAAGGGCAAGAATGCAACACATAATTCTCCCCAACTTGCTCCACTAGGACTACCTAAAATAGGGATTCCTCTCGAATTCAGCCATGGACTACCTAAAATAGGGATTCCTCTCGAATTCAGCCATGGACTACCTAAAACACGGATTCCTCTCGAATTCAGCCCTTTAGGGCTAGTCTAGAGGAGGGAGCAGTGTTATCTGTGTCAGCAGGCAGCTCAGGCATCATTTCTGCTCAATGACTCTCCCCAGCAGTGGGGTGTTTTATCTGCCTCTCTGGCAGCTCCTCAGAGATATCGCTGGGTTTTATTTGTCGATGGCCTCGATACACAAAAATGGGCTGAACTGATCCCCAAGTTCAGTTTCTTCGCCCGTGGGTATCTCCTCGTGCATTTCTGGCTGCGTTTGCAGGAGAGAATAATGAAGATAATAACAAAATGGGCATGAACAGCCCAGTCACTGATGGTTTGAAGGAGACATTGGGCTGTTGTAGATAAATGCACTAACAGTGGTTTTACTGAATCCTCTGTATTCCTTCTCCTAACGAAACCAAAACTGGTTTTCGTGTTCCTCACTCGAAAATAGAGCCCTGAATTTGCACACCTACTTAAGTGGGTTTATGCTGGTGATCAGAGGGTTTTTAGAAGCCATTTACACCTTGGTTGGGCTTTATAAACTCAGACCTCGACAAATCGTTCCAAGCAACAGGATCACAACCTTGGCACGAGCAATGGGGGAAAAGAAAATGGAAGAGGGGAGGAAGGGAAGGTGTAAAACAGGCAGGGAGAGTGGGCAAGGGCATGAAACAAGTAAACCCTTCTTGTTTTTTAGCTTGTGGCAATCCCTGCTCACTTAGACCAGATAGAATGAGCTCCCCTTGCTTTTGTTTTTAAACTGGTTTAATTTTGTAACTGTGTGGGCTTTCTGCAGCAATCACAGGCAGGCAAAAAATAACCCAGTTTGCTTCTCTTCCCTGTGGATGTCCTAAAGAGGAGGTGAGGTTGGGGGTTTGGGAGATGTTGGACTCGCTGGTTTTGGTATGGGCTGAGTCTGAGATCAGGTGCAGAGATGGGCAATGGGACGTGTGGTGGAGCTGCAGCTCCTCCTGCCAGGACAAACATCTCTGGGAATGAAGTTCAGATCTGCACCCAAATTTAGCAGGACTTGGAGGCCTTCAGCTTTGAAATCCATCTCTGCTGAGCTCATGGAAAATGGCCCTCACTCTCACACAGTCTGTATCAAACCCCGTGGATTTAGCTGGAAAAAACTACTCCTGGAGTAAAATCAGGCAGAGAGGACACCAAGAGCTGCTGTTTGATCACTGAATTGCTGTTTTCACACCCAGTTCTCTTTGCCTGTGAGACTTGTGCTTGGGTGTGGAACTGGAAGGCAGTTTTAAGGCTCTGAGCACCCCAACACAGGGCTGGGCACGGTCCTGAACAAGGTGAGGGCTCTCAGGAGGATTAGGGGGTGTAGTAAACTTGTAGTAAACAGCCCTCCAAGTGGGGATGTGCCACTACAGTAAGAGAAAGCTCTGAGAGCATTCTGTGTGGTCAGGAACAACTTAAAATTGTCAGTACCTGAGGAGTGGTACCTGTGTGTGCTTGTGGGTTATCCAGCATTTTCTAAGCAAGCAGAAGGCTGACTGTGGAACTCCCACTGAATTTACCCCCCTGGGATTATTCTTTTCCATAAAATACACTCAGGATCTCATTTCCATAAAGCCTATTTAATTTGCAGACTGATTAGGGAAAATACAAAGAGGGTAGGGGCTATAAACTAGATTTGTTGCTTACATGTTTTTTAATCTCTCACACAAATTTCTCAGCAGTTCTTTAAATCGTGCCTGTCAGAAAGCAGAATGCAAGAGCTTTTTTATTAATAGCTAGTTCAGATAATCACGTGAATGTTTTATGTTCTCAGATGTTCTAGATTTACTGTGATTTCCTCAAATGTGCCTGAGTTATGGGATTGTACATCCTCAGTTCTCCCTGTCCTGTGCTCGGAATGGCCTTGAGACATCACATCTCAAGAGTTTTGTGGAGGTATCCTTATGTTTTAGCCCGGATTTTTGGCAGGCTGGCAGGTTTCCCTGGCTTTCACCACCACATCAGTCATGGCAAAGGAGTGGCATGGCCAAGTTTGGTTTTAAATTCTCCAGAACAAAACAATAATCCTGAGATTTCCTTTGGGGTTGAGCTTGGCTCTCCAGGTACCTGATGGTGTGCTGTGGTGGCCAGTGGTGTTTGGGCACTGGTGGGGCACGTCAGGCAGATGATTCAGCTCCTTCACCAGATCTTCCTTCCCTCTGTTCATGCCCACTGAACTTTGCTACTCTTTTTGCCCCCTCTGATTGAATTTTATAATACATAATGTTATAAATGTCCCTCTCATGTAAAAATGCTTCTGTTGGTGCAATAGTTAACTGGGAAAAACCTGCAATGATCTTATGAGCTACTTGTTTGTGAGCTTAATTGCTACAAGGGTGCATGGAATATTAAGTGCTGGCCCTCTTGATAAGCAACTAACACTTTCTCTTGTGGTGCTCTTGCCCAGCTGCTTTTTCTGTGTCAGTCTGAGGGAAAGGCACTGATTCCATTCAAGATTAGAAGGATCTTGAGCATCTCGTTAAAAATACACGTCGTTAATAACGACGGAGCCCTAAAGAACACACAGCTTTCATCAAGGGCATCGTGACATCCTTCCCAAAAAACCTCCAGAAAGCTGGTCTGGTATCAGCCTTCCCCATGCTGTGAAGGCAGGATGCTTTCAGTGCAACAGCACCTTCAGCTCTGGGGCAGGAATTTCATTGTAGAACTGTTGGAATTAGAACAATTCCATGAGAGCCTTTGGATTGGCATTAGACATTATGGATCTCTCCTGGAATCAGGGACTGTGTGCCATCACTGTACAGCAGAATGGCAACCTCCAGGTGCTAAATCAGTCATATCTGAGCACTGAGGTGTTTTCAGCTGAATCTGAATTGCTGATGCCAGAAGAAAACCGGGCTTTTAACTTAGAACTGTAATTGGTACTGGGAGAGAACAGATCATTGTAGTGGAGACAGAGCAGGCTCGTACAACACCGAGAGGCATCACACCAAGAGTAAGAGAATATGGTCCTCTCCCTCCTTCCCTGTTTTTACTACAGGTCTGTTCTCCTGAAATTCTACATTCATTTAATCCAAGTACATGGCTAGGACAGTCGCATGTCATGTGATGATTTGAATTAATTTATTTTTAGCTGGTGGTTTTCCCATCCAGCAGCCTGGCTTTAACCTTGGTACATGCAGCATTCCCGACAGCACTGTAATGGGAACGGGGAGCACGATGGAACCCTTTCATTCCCTGGGAATTACATTTAAATTCCCAGTTTATATCAGACGTGACCTGTTACTGGTTTGCCTTCTGCGACCATTGCCAGCAGGGGAAAAAAAACCCAAAAAGATCCTCAGAGCTTGGAAAGGTCTTGCCAAACTTCCCGATTGGAGAGCCTAACGAGTTAAATTTTCCTCGGAGCAGCGTTTTGAGCTGCTCAGACACACAAGGTCAAACGGAGCCGCTCCATCCCCGATTCCGACTCGTGGCGGGGAGGGGGGCACAGCTCCTTTGGGATGGAGCCCTCGGGGGACGGTGACATAAGCAGGGGATGTTATTCCCTGCTCCCAGCAGTGCAAGATGTCCCTGTTTTCCCCAGCCCCATCCCAGCGAGCTGCAGCCCTGCATCCCCGGAACTCCCTGTAAACATGGCATTAAGTACCATGTTACGGGATGCTGAGGGCACGGCACAGGATTTGCACCAGCGCTGGCAATGCAGAGCGGGATGCCAGGGCTGGGACTCGAGGGATGGAGCCCTGCTTGCTACCTTTGGTCCCGCTTTCTTCCCACGGCATTGTCTCGGCATCCCCAGTTTCTCCTGATGGGGATGGGGTATTAAATCGTGAGAACCCTGCGTCTCCATGAATCGCGCTTCGCTGAACGGCAGCAGCTCCAGCCTCCGAGGAGGATTTTGGGGTTGGTTTGGCTTTTCATGAAGCGCAAGTTAAGGCACGAACGCGTCCGATGCTCCTCCATGCACTTCATTAGGACGGCTGAAGTTAATAAGCGGCGGTAGTTCCTCCCCATCAGCCATGTGAAAAGCCAAAGCACTCCGTGCATCCTCCGAAAATCCTCCGGCTGCCCCTCTCCCTTCCCCGGCACCGCTGGGAAGGGAGCGGGAAGAGCCAGGCTAGTATTTTCCTACCTCGGGGTATTCTCTCGCCGTATCTGTCACCAAAGTTATTGGATGCAGGAGCTGTTCCCAGGCAGGCAGATACGCTATTGCATAACGCAAGCGGCTCAGCGCCAGCCCTTTATCCTCATCCCTACGAAGTTTCCCGCTGGAAAAACGCGACGGAGCGCTGGGGAAGGGGGGATGGCGGGGTCCGGGGGGTCGGGGCAGGGCTGNGGCGGGCGGCAGCGCGGAGGAGGAGCCGGGGGCGGGCGCGGCGGGATGCAGGGATGTTGGGCGGGTTGCAAGCGGGATGCAGGGATGCTGGGCGGGATGCAGGGATGCTCGGAGCAACGTGGGATGCAGGGATGCAAGGCGGGATACAGGGATGCTGGGCACAAGGCAGGATGCTGGGAGGGATGCAGAGATGCTGGGAGCAAGGCGGGATACAGGGATGCTCGGCGGGATGCAGGGATGCAAGGCGGGATGCTGGGAGGGATACAGGGATGCAGGGATGCTCGGCGAGATGCAGGGATGCTCGGCACAAGGCGGAGGGAAGACAAAGCAGGGCTCCGGCGCTGGCAGCCCCTCTAAAACCCCGCAGCTGCTCCCGTGTCTCCTCCGCGCGTGGAGTCGGTGGGGGCAGATTGGCCGTGCCCGAGCATCCCGGTTTGCCGGCAGGAGCAGGCGCAGCGCGGGTGATGCCGATCCACGGCGGGGTCCAGCGGAGCGCTGGGTTAAAGCCACACGGCCAGGGCGAGTGCTGAAGGTGCCCAAGGAGGGGATGCTCCCGTTTGCTCTCAAAGCTCGGGTTAAATGGACGCGGATTGGCAGAGCAGCGATGATGGGCTTCAAATTTCAATCCCGGCTTTCCTCGTTCTCTCTCCAACCACTTTGTCGTTTTATAGGTTTGGCAGTGGTGGGTTTCGTAGCAAAAGGAAAAAAAAAAGTTGGGGGTTAAATGGGTCGTGTGTATTTAACCAGAGCTGATCGATCAGAAGATGTCATGAGAGGCACGAGGAGTGGTCTGAGCTGGGAATTGATGGGTCAGTCTCCTTTTGTTCTGAGATTTCCAGTGGTTTTGCTGTTTAATGCTTTTCACCATGGCACAGAACTCACCTGACACAGGTGCCACCAGGTGCAGGCCACGTAGTTTCTGTGTTTTGGCACCGTCTTGGCCACGGGTGGCATCGATGAGGATTGTTGGTTTGGGGTTGCTGAAGCGGCCCCTGGTTTGAAGTGGCAGATGGGAGCGAGCCCAAATGGCCCTGGCAGCACCTCAGCATGGCAGGGAGGGACACTCGAGCTGGGCATGGCACGAGGCAGTGCATGCACAGGGCACGATGCAGCAGAAATGCTGGCTGGAGTCCTGGGCATCTTTCTGGAGTTAATTAGCTGGAGCAGCCCATTGCAGCAGGGGACACACGGCACTGCTGCAGTGGCCCCAGCACCACTGGGGTCACACTGGGCAGGGACATGGGACGGAGCCCCACTCTGGGCACGGGACATGGGACAGAGCCCTACTGTGGGCAGGGGACATGGAACAGAG
>WBMV01001828.1:264097-376115 GCA_013396655.1 Campylorhamphus procurvoides | reverse complement strand
CTATAGTAACCCCAGAATGACTTCCTTCCTCTACTGGCCCCATGGGCAACAGAGATCAGAAATTGTTTCCAAGACCATAAAGGCAGAGTGCTCTCTGATCTGAGCAGGTGTACA
Source organism: Campylorhamphus procurvoides (assembly GCA_013396655.1). Taxonomy (NCBI): domain Eukaryota; kingdom Metazoa; phylum Chordata; class Aves; order Passeriformes; family Dendrocolaptidae; genus Campylorhamphus; species Campylorhamphus procurvoides. The sequence goes on along the minus strand of WBMV01001828.1, from coordinate 376,001 downwards.
ATGAGACAAAGAGAAGCTGCAGAGACCATGGTAAGCCTTGAACCATCACTTTATTTGCCAGCCACAACGCTGGGAGCTGAAATTACAGTGTGACTGTGCAGTGTGATCAGTACAATGTGTATATTGAGCAGGTATAAGCACCTACATATGTAAAATTGCTGGAGAGTTGGCAACAGGAGTGCTAAATGGGACTGTCTGATCAGTAGTAAAGGCAAGTACATGGCAAGAGTTGTGCAGGCATTAAAATATGGACAAGGGCTAACCACATGTTAAGAGAGCCTTGGCAACATGCTTGTTTTGACAGCCAGTGACCACTTCACTCTTGGTAATGGAATTGGGGAACTTAAAGGAGGCCAAAAGAGAGAGACAATATTAGTTGGAAGCAAAACTGTATTTGTCTTGGCTTCTCTTGGTGCAATTAAAGTGTGGCAGCGCTGCATTGGGAATTGCTAATCATTTTAACTCTTGAAATGCAGAGGATGAAATGCCAGCTGGGTGGATTCCATGTGGAAGTGCAAACATATCTGCACATTCCCCTTGGAAATCTCTGCCCTTAATGCATCTTTTCAGGGTGCCCTTGCCTTCAGCTGATATGGCAAAATAATGGGGTGTCACTGAACGATGTCCCTGCTTGGTGAGGGGTCCTCAGAGGCTTCTGTCAGCAGGAGGGGAACCAAGGGGGAGCAGGGATGGAGAACATCCAGAGGTGAAGCTGATGAGGATTAGGGAGCTGATGGTGAACAACCTGAGCCTTGCAGTCTCCTAGCTCAGAGGTTGGACTCGGTGGTCTCAGAGGTCTTCTCCAGCCCTGCTGGTTCTGTGATAAAGCTGGGGGAACTCAGAGGATTTATGGGGGGTTCTCTCAGGATCCTGAAGGCCACTCTGGTTTCTCCATCTTGGCAGTGGTATGACAGTTGGCTTCTAAAATATTTTTGTCCATGCTTTTCAGTCTTCCCCCTTCCTTCTCCTTTTGATTTTTATAACACGTTTTGTTCATCCTCTGGGGAAGTCCAGACTGCAAAATGGGTGTATCCCTTCAAAAAATGAAGCTGTAAAGAGAAGACCAACCATATAAAACAATAAAGCTTTTCAGATTTCCCATTATTTGAAAAATAACCAAACATTGTATTTAATTTTATGAAACAAAGTGAGATTTTAGAGCAAGTGCCAAGTTGGCAGTGAGCCATCAGCCTAGTTAATGTCCCTCTCAAATCATATTTAGTGCAGTGATGGATCGTGGCACAGTCTCCTCAAAAGTTAGCTGCTAGAATTAATACCTTCCATCCTCCTGAATTTAAAATGCAACTAGTATTTTTACAGGTTCCAATGCTAACATTTCCTATGAACCTCTTTCTTAGACTGCGACAAGTTTTAAAATGTACATTGAAAACTGGAACATCCAGACAGCTGCCTGGCTGAAACGGTAAGAGCAAGGAAACAGTGAAAGGCATGTGAGACCCAAAAGCATTACATGGGAAAACAAACTGGTGAATCTCCTAAATGTATAACCCCTTCTTTGTTCTCTGTGTCTTTAACACTTGGTGGAGTACAAGGGTATTTGGTGCTGTAAAGTTTTATTGCTGCAAGTGTAAAATGCTCCTATTTTATATATGACCAGCAAAGTCATAAATGAACTGTCCAAATCTCTCATAATAGAAAGTAAGAGTGTTTTGTTGTTTCCCTCCATTATTCTTCCTCTACTGTTTCACTTTGCTGTTATGTTTCCCCACAAGGAGGTGAGCCTTGCTGTGTCACTGGGATCCAGTTCAGCTCAACATAGAGGGAAATAAAAATCTACAAAGCCCCAGTATAGTCTGGTTTGGAGTTACCAGAAGATGCTTCCTAAGGGGGTCCTCTTTAGGATATGGCACTGAGATGATCTGATTTTATCCTGTGACTGTTAAGGCACTTATTCTAAATACTAGCATAAGTCCCAGTTGTGTAGATTGGACTGTCTCTTATTCCTCATTACATTTTCTGGCATGATTAAAGCTCAGTGTACAGTCAACACGGTGTCTGAATTGTAGGCACAGATTTATTGTAGTTATCATAACTATAATAATGTTAAATCTATACATCTCAGAAGTCAGTGGCTGCTATCTTTCATTATTCAAGTGCTGTTCCTGGTAAGAAATGCATTTTCTTGACTCATTTCTTTGGAACACAGTGTTTCAGCTAAACATCAGATAGTTAAATAGACTGGTTGTTGTGTTCTTGAACTGTTGCCCTCACTTGCATCTTGGGAGTAAGATTTTTGGGCTGCTAAAGTTAGCTGGAATCCCCTGTTTTGCAATAGCTTATGGCACTCCCTGTTGTTCCCAGCATCTACCAGAGAACTGTGCCTAAAAATATCTCTGTTCACCAGTGAAGGGTGGGGTCACATCTCCTTGTCTATTAACTTGCCCTTGGTCTGTCATCAGAGTTTTCAAGGGCGGTGTGTGATTCCAGATAGAGATCTAAGGGTGAATGAAGTCTTGCTTGCCCTTTATCCCATTATTTACTTAAATGCTTTGAGCACCAGGAATATTTGTACAGGCACTCTTTGGATACTCAGTGCATGAGAGCATGCTTCCTCATTCCATCTAAACCTCCATTTAAATGAAGGGAGAGTGCCTCATGCCCTGGTCTGCAACAGAGGCAAGACAAGACCATTAAAAAAACAGGGTAAGATCTTAAAAAACAGAGAATTTGGAGTGCAGTGCCCACTGTTCACTTGTATTCATCCTCCTCTCTTTTGTGTTCCCTTCTGCAGTGTCTGCTATGACAGAGCTCCCTGGTACCCCACGGCTTTAACGTTCATCCTGTCGGCCCTGTGGCATGGTATCTATCCTGGATATTATTTTACGTTTCTCACTGGAATCCTTATCACACTGGCAGCCAGAGCAGTATGTACCTTTCATTGTTCTCTCCTCAGGCCCGTGCTAGCTCCTCTCCAGCTGCACCCTCACACAGTCAGGCAGCTGAGCCCTCTTGCATGCCCTGGCTGTGCTCTGAAACTCTGCTCTGATTGCAAAGCACCCCCAGCAGTTCCAACCAGCACTCATTCTGCCCATGAAGCACTGCTGTCCCTGGCTATCAGAGGAAATGTTGTTTGAGGGTATGCAGTTAGTAGTGCCACCAGCTATGGCCATGCAGTCAGACTAGCCTGGAATTCAAGGTCATGTTGGATCCCAGACTTCTGCTGGCTCATGTTGACCATATTTCTGGCATGTGATTGACCCTGAGCCCAGCCTTACATAAGAAGCTGCCATGGGCTGAGCACTGGCCCAGACTTGAACAATTCATGGGGATGCAATTGATGCAGTAATCACTGCAGTGTCTCACTGTTGTTAAATTTATCACTGCTCATCTTTCAGGCTGGACTAGCCACTTGTGCAGGGCTGGGAAGCACCACTGTTGTCTTTTAGAGTTATAAATAATGTGTGGATAAATAATCAGGTCAATTTGAAAGATGATTTAAACTAGAGATCAGTATTAACTGCTATGGCTAGAGCAGGTTGCTGAACATGCTGTCTTAACATGTACTTTGCCTCTTATTTATAAGGATTTAAAACTAACCCAAAATCTCTAGGGAACAGCACATACTTGCAGGTATAAACACCTATTTGTTCATTTAAATAACTTTGTTTTACTGTTGATAAACAGTAATAAAAAAGAGGAAGGAGGAAAATCAAATCATAACAGCTCCCTCCCCAGAGATATTGTGCTTCTGTGGTTATGGCAGAGGAAATTTGGGGCCCCTTGTCTGTTTCCCACTGGTTGGCTGTGGGATCTTGGATGTGCCAGTGCTTTCTAACTGGTGTATAAACCTTTCTGTGATACTAATGCTGGTGCTAAGTGGAGAGTCATGCCCTGCAATGCATCCACCTAACTTCATCTGAGGAATTAATTTCTCTAATTTTCTACTTCTTTTTCCCTGCCCTGCAGGTAAGAAACAACTGCAGACATTACTTCCTCTCCTCAGTGCCTCTGAAGATAGCCTACGACATTGTCACCTGGGCTGCCACTCAGCTGGCTGTGTGCTATACTGTGGCACCCTTTGTTATGCTGGCTGTCGAGCCCACCATTAAGTTTTACAAGTAAGTTCCCTCCTCTTCACTGTTCCTCTCCATTCTGGCACAGGCTTTTGTTAAATAACCAAAACACACTGACAGGCAGTTGGCATTTTGTCACATTTGGGAGGAGTTCAAACTTTATAACGTGTATGGGGTGATTTTCAGGCTCCTGTAACATAGTGAGGTAACAATAATGCCAAAGCACAGCCCTTCACTTATACTTCTCATCCTGTATCTTTATGTGACTTTTCATATACTCAATTTTCATTTAAAAAACATCTGAGTATCATTAGCCATAGACAATAGGAAGGACTTACTGAGCAAAGTCCAGGTTTCCAGCTGCTGAGTGGGTACCACAGGAGGCGTGATGGACCAGCAGGAGATGTGGAGGGGTCTGGCAGACCATTACTGGTTGAAATGAAGATGCTCTTCTTTATGAAAGTATTCTTTTCTTAGGAAATGAGTGCTTCCCCAGGTTCCTTAAAAGCACGAGAACACTGGTGTTGCAGAGCATCTTGGATGTACTCTAAAAAAAACCAAATAGAAAGAGAGAAATTGAGCAAATACTTAGAAAAGGGAGACTGGAGCACATTGCTTTGCTTTTCTTTCATCCTACAGTGAACTGACAACAGAGTAACAGGTTTTGGTTCAGAAGATACACAGTTCCCTCCCCTGACATAAACCCCACAAAACTGGTAGCCAAGATAGCTGCTCTCAGCCTGTTTGGAGGGGGTTGAATTTCAACATTTTCTATTCCTGTTTCTTAAAACGTTTGATTTCAACACAGAGAACTTACCGTATAAAAATTACTCCACCTATTTCTTAGTTTGATTTCTTAACATCTTTTGCCCTGGTGACTTTGAAAATAGTTGACATTTAAACTTAGAGGCTGGTAAGCAAGGAAATTATACACCTTTGGACTAGGACATGAATTTTTGGAGCACTGCACACCTAACAGTGTATAGGATATTAAGAACTTACAAAGATATTAAGAACTATATTACAAAGCATAAATAAGACCATGGAAAGGTGCATTGCTATAGTTAAGAGCTGGACCATACTGCTCCCAAACATCATCCTCCCCAAGCTGCCAGAGCCTCATGTATTTGGTTTAAGTGCTTTTTATTTCTCTTCAATCTTATGTATACTGAATTATTTGAAATAAAAATATTTGATGTTTAGTAAGATACCAAATAAAGATATCTCTGAATAGTTTACAAGCCTTCTGTAAACATCATTACCTGACCTTCCCCAGTTAAAACTTGAGTGCTTTATTTCTGGTCTCAGCACTTCAAATTAATTATTTTCTTTCTGTCACTTTTTAAATGATTTTTGAAGCCTGAAGGATATTTCTTCAGAACATGGCCTTGTATACCCTAACATTAAAAGAGAGATGGGCTGAGTAAGTCTGAGGCTGAATTAAATGGGTTTATCTGAGCTGTCAGATTTTGGATTCGGGAGTTTGCTGATTGTTTCCTTGCCTCATTAACATCCACGGCAACATTTTCATCCATGCCAGCAGATACCAAATGTGTGGCTGTGTGAAATGTGTGACTGTGTGAAATCCAAGGGTGTATTTTTGTGCTTTCTAGGTCATGCATCCCTTAGCACTTAATTCTGCTTACTGAGCTTGCACAATTCGTGTTAATGCCAACAGAAATATAATATTCTCTTTCTGCTTTTGTTCCCAGGTCCGTGTATTTTCACATGCACATCCTAAGCATCCTGGTGTTGCTCCTGTTACCCATCAGACCTCGAGGCCAGTCCCCAAGAAGGGCTCAGAATCAGGCTGTGATGAACTCTGTTAAAAGCAAAGACAAATGATGCCTCCAAAGACAATTTCCAACATTGGGAAACTGAACTGTCATGTTATAAACAAACAAAGAAGGCAAAAATGTGTGGCACGAGGGTCACAGTGCAAGACAAGTGGCATTTCTGCTGGCTATCTTAGAATCTTACTGGAGAGGGCAGAGGAGAGCCTGAATGACTGTATTTCAATTTACTCCAGTTAATGGAGACTTTCCAGGCAACGTTTACAGGCTCATGGGGCATTTTGATTTTTATAATAAATATTTTTATGAAGTGTTTTTATATATTTAAACTTTTTCACAGAGAGGTGGGGTTTTTTTTTTCTCTTTGACAGAAATACACAATTATTAATCAACAAATAATCCTGTGATCAGAGAGAGGGACAGAAAGCAGCTAGGAAGGGGTTAGACCAGCTGCCTGATAGCCTGGTGCTGTGGGCAACTGGCAGGGGGAACTTTTCATCTCTTGGTGATGGAGAGAGATGGTGCAAGGAGAAGAGCACAGACATGGGGTTGCTCAAGGTGCTGGCACTGACTTCTTCCCCAGCAATCCCCAGAGCAGGGACTGCAGCCTGAGCTGGGCAGCAAGGGATGCTTCACATCCTTCAGTGGGACACCTGCTGGCAATGAGGGCAAGACAAGTCCCTGGGGAACAGGGGGCTGGGAGCACTGATAACTGCCTAAGCCAAAATCTAAACCCAAGTAAATAAAATAGAATAAAAAAAAAGGCAGAAGGGGGAACACAAGCTAGAGTAAAAGAAGGGACACACACCCTGTGGTCTGTAGGGCTGTGCTTCTCTACTGATGTAGCTGGAGCTCATTGCTACATCAGCCTTCCTTTGCAGTTTTAGAGCCATGCAGCACTTCCTTTTGGGTACCTAAATAAGTGAGGAGCCATGCAGGGTGAGTGTTTTAAAGCTTGCAGTTATGGGTTAAATCTGGGAAAACTTTGTAGTGGATCAGACTGTTCTCCTCAAAAACATCCCATCTCACAGAGAGGTTACATTCCAGCAGATAACACTAATAGGAAACCTGAGCAGTAATTATCACAGTCATAATAAATCATCCTCTACAAAATATATACATGATATGAAGACCACAAGAGTCCTTCTATGATCTTGACCTCTGACTTGCCTGTTGATGCAAGTTTCCCTGCTTGTGAAGCCCTTGATTCATAGGGATATTTTGAGGCTTAATTCCTAAGGACTTGTTGTGCATTGAGATAACCTGCTGCAAAATACCAGGTCAGGTTTGGGTTTTTTTTTTCCCCTTGAATCCACTTACCCCAATAAAATAGGTTGGCATCACACATCAAAACCAACTAAAACACGCTTCTAAATGTTTTCCAGGAATGTTTTTACCAGGATTCTGTGGAAGCACTCCCCTTGTTAAAATATTTGTATTGCTTTATGAACATTTAACTGAGGTGTGACTGAGCAAAGAATCTGCAGTTTACTGTATTCTGATTTTTGTGTCCAATTAAAATTTTGCAGAATCCTAATGTTCCGAGAAGAAACAAACCAGTGAAACTAAAACAAGTTCCAAAAAAATTGATTTTTATTTCTGGTGGGAAGTTTTCATCCTGTGACCACTTCACAATTTCAAGCATAGTTCATGGAAGAGTTTATTTGGTAATTTATTTTACAGAGCGAGACGAGATTAAAAGATTGATCTGAATAAAGCATTTGCTTTGTGTCACTGCCTGGCATTATTAATCACAAATGTCTAATACAAAAAGGGGTCAGTGGGTGGGTAAAATCCCTCACTCTTGTGAGCACTGTTAGCACCTGCTTTGGGAAATAAAGGCACTCAGATGTGGCTGTGGGTCTGTCCCTGCTGCTCTGAGCCCTGAGCTGAGTGTTCAGGAGAGGCTGGGTATTATCAGCGGGATTTCTCTTCTAGTGTTCCATCCAAATGGAACTCACCATGGTCTTCCATTGTGATTTCAGCTCTGCAGTGTGATGGACCAGTCAGAGCCAGTGAGCAAACTCATTCTCCTGTCACGTTGTCTTCTCATCCTGATTTTCCCCCTGCAAACAAACACCCTGGCTGCCAGTGAGAACTGGGCACAGGGGTTTGTTGTGATGGGTTACCTGGGCTAAAATTGAAGCTGTCTTTTTGAAATGTTGTATTGGTTGAGTTAGTCTTAAAGCTGGGTGGGATAAAAGGAAATTATCTAAAATCTTTGCTGTACTGTTACTGTGGACTCACCTACCCAAATGTGGTGGTCCTGCAAAGCTAATACAGAGTGGATTTAAAATATCCCTTTGAAAAGAGGCTGTCAGCTTTAAGGGCTACCCTGATCAATCCAGTGTACTGGGGCTTCCTCTCCTTTTCTTTTTCTCAGGGGGAGAAAATTTGGGGTTTATGGAAAGACTGCAAACAGCCACAGCTATTTCAAAGGACCCTTGTGCTAGTAATGTGCATCTGCTTTGCATAGGAGAATAGAATTCAGATCCAAAGGAGAAATTCAGGTTATAACAGGGTGATGATGGGAACTTGAATTCTGGTAATTCTAATTCCAGTGTAATTTGAGACTGCACTTCAGTGATTAAAATACATGACAGTGATTACCAACATATTACTTTCTAATCCCTTCCTGGGTTCTTTGTGCTGCAAGAAGCTCAAGAGCTGAAACTTCTGGAGAGGTTCTGAAAACAAAAACAATCTGGACAGTTTGTAAGAGAGAAATATAGGACTATCAGACAGAGATAAGAAAAATGGATTGTACTAGATGGACAAAGGTTGATTTTAAATATGAGGATACAAAAAGACACCCCCACCATCACCCCCCTGAGCTGAAGGCAAATTCTAGCTGCTCTTTTTCAGCATCTTTTTCTAACCTAGAAGTTGAGATACACTTGAAAGAGAGGAGTATATGAAGCATAAAACTTCATTTCAACTAAACTATGAGTTTAGTACTTAAAGAAACAGCAACTCTGCAATTTCCTCAGTGAACTGAATGCACAATAGACATTTTTAGTGTCCTGTGAGCTGTCCCCCTCCTTAAGTACATTCCTGCACCTCCTCTTGCAGCTTGCCAAGCGACAGAGGCAGCACAGAAGTGGGATACGAGGTGGGCAGATGTTTTTCCTCCCTGTTTTGGTTGCTTTGTTCTGTGTGCATGCACTGCACAGAGCTGGGATTTTTGTACCACTTAAAATGATGGAGGGGGGTGAGAAGGCTGTAAATTTTTACCCCATAGGTAGGTGTTTGCACAAACCTGCACTTGTAAACCCAGGCTCAGCAAGCTACATCTGAGTCCTTTCACAGAAATACAGGTTGTAATCCCAACACCCAGGGAAGTCTAGAGGTAAAATTCTGATATTGAAAGCTTTTATCTCCTTATCCCTGGACTGAGGACTTGACAAAAATTATCAACTGGCTGTGGCAGCAAATAAAAACTTCTATAAACTTATATAAAAATTTAAGAGTGGAACCCCTATAGCCTGCCTGCTGTGGCCAGAGGAAGAGCATGTGTTTCCTCCTCCTTGCCCGGGATGAAGTGACACACATGGTAGCATTTATACAAATACAGAACACCCTTTTGGGGTACCTTTCTCATCCCTTATTCCCCCGAACTGATGCAGTTCAACATTCTGGGGATACAGGCATTTCACAAAGCAGGAAGCCTCACTGACATCTCGGCATGAGCACGAATGGGCTTTCCAAAGGCGTTCTCTGTGCACCATCAGCCTTTCCCCCCGGGGGTGACAGCGGCAATGTGCATCCAAGGGTCGGGTCTGTGCTGAGGAGAGAAGCGGCAGCGCTTTTGCTCGCATTCATTTGCGAGTGGTGCCCTCTGTGGGCTCCGGAGAAGATTCTCCTGCGCTGAGCCAGGGATGCTGCGAGGGCCAGGGGTTTTTTGCAGGGTTCCACATAACAAAGGGGCAGGAGGAGAACAGGGGAAATTGAAAACCTTAGATAAATTGGGGGAAAAATACTATTAATACTATTTCTACCACCCCAAATGCTGTTGGGTGGTAGAAAAGATGGTGCTTGTGCGCCTTAAGAATTTTGGGGTACACTTTTGTTCACCTGACTCAGATATGGAAGGGAACCACGGGATGGGAAAAAAGGGAAAATCAGTTCTGAGAGCTGTCCTGGCACTGCCCTTGATTTACTGATGATTATTATTTATTTAAGCTGATTTATTGTCCACCCACAGAGCAGCTCTGAAAGTGAGAGCCCAGGGGTCCCTTTCATGGTCCCTCTATCAAATGCTGTACAGGTGAATACTGTGCCCAGCAAGCACTGGCAAAAGACTGTGGAGCATATTAAGGCTGAAGGGAAATGCTGCCACAGCCCAGAGATGTTATACAACCCTTGCCTTGTCCAGGGATGGAAAGTGGTACCCCTCTTCATCAGAAACATCCTCAGATGGTGACATTGTCACTGCTCTAAGACACACTGACTTCTCTAAATTCAGACTTGCTCATGCCTTTATGTCTTCTGTATTAGCACACTGTAGGTTTTCTGCTTTAATGGTTTTATTTGTGTGTGAGAAAGATGGTGCTATGTGGCTAAATTATATCTGATCAGGCTGTTACACAGCTAAGGGCAACCCCAAAATATGTGGCAAATGACATGAACTTTGGAACAGGTAATGTGAACACATTCTATTAATTGACTTACCTGTCTGTTACTCTGATGTGGGTTTTTCTTTCCTATGACTACTCTTAAATGACACTTCCCACTGCGGAGCAGATGGTGCAGGTTTCCCTTGGAGGTGTCTCAGGAAGCAGCTTAGACTGAAAAAAACCACAAAAAACCATTTCTGAAACCCCCAGCCTCCTCTGTCTGCCCTGGTGAGTGGCTGCCAGGACACTTTGGGGCAGCTTGGGGTGCCACGTGCTCCCTCTTTCTCCCACCCTGGGAACATGAGTGGGATCCATGGCATGTGTGAGAAAGTGCTTGAAACTCCAGCCCTCGGTGTGCAAAGCCTTTGGACATGTTAAATAAAGGACAATCCTCAAATAGTGAGCACAGAGAGGGATCTTTTCAGGCAGCAGACAGCAGAGATAATTGTGTAGGTAGGGACTGGATAGAGATAGTGACAAGTGATCACGAACAGGCAGCTTGTGCCACAAGAAGGAGCAAAAGACAAGGTTTCCACAGTGCCAGCCTTTGGCTTTGTGTGTGTGTCTGCTGCCAGGGACAGTGGCAAGGTTTGTCTCCTGCTTCAGAGGGCTCCTTGTTGGGTGCAGCACCTGTGGGGATGGGCACAGCCCCCATGGGAATAAACCTGGTGGCACCAAGGCAAGGACTGCAGCCCCATTAGCTGCCCCACTTCTGGGGTATGTGCCCTATTGCCAGTCCTGGGGGTTTCAGCTCCTGGGCTGGACCCTTCTGTGCTTTCCTCCACCCCAATGAAATCAAGAGATGCTCTTAAAACATGAAATGTCACTGAGAATCTTTAGTGCCTTCACATTTGCCTTCTGATCTCAGCACATTTGAATCCCGTGCATCCCAGCTGTTCCCAGGGCCAAGGCCAGAGTGGCATTTGGAAATCACTGCTGTCAATAAAACCTAAACCCATTCCCACACTGCACCCAGTCCCCCCAGGAGTTTTGCAAACAGCATAAAGCCACAATGATGGGCACAGGAACCCTCCTCTCTCCTCCCTGCCCAGAGTTTCAGCTGGCAGGAGTGGCAGAACTGCCCAGGGGATGGGAAGTGGCATTATTGGCAGCTTTCAGAGAGCTCTGTTTGCAGCCAGTCCCAGCGGCATGCTATGGGCCTGCCTCAATTAGGCTTCTTGACTGATGGCCAGTTTAATGAGCCTGTGTGCAGAGGGTCATTCAACATGGCAATTATACCTATAAATCTATTTGCAGCAGGGCTCGAGTAACCTTTTGCACACAGTTCTCCGTAAAATGACTGTCTGATTAATTAACATTAATTTATCCACTGTGTGTAACCAGATGCAGTCTGTACAAAAGCCTCTGCTCTGATGTGCAGGCGCTGTGTGAACTGGGAGGATTTGGGGATGGGAATGGCTCTGATGTTGTTTAAAGACTCTCTTTTAGATTTTTTTTTCCTCCCTTCTTTCTTCCTCTCTTCCTCTCTCTCTGGTCCCAGTTGATTAACATTCCAGGGCAGCATCATATAACAGGGGGCAAAATTCAATTAATTGAATATGAAATATTTATAACCCTACTCTATGTGTCTATCAGAGAAGGGTCCTTAATAGATCTTCTCATTAGCATGGACTGGTGACTCACTTCTCTGCTTTCACAGTCATTTGGAATTAAAATCCAATTAATCTAATGTCCCTGTGAATATTATTAAACTATTTGAAAAACTGCACTGAAGAGATATGAGGCAGGGGGTGAGGGGCTAAGAGAAGAAGAGGGAATATATCTTGAGCTCATGAAGATTCATTTCTTCTCTGTTAAACACATAGTCTGGAAAGACTAATTCCCTGTTTTCTGCAAAGTGGATAGCTAATTCTTAGTATCAAAAAGCCCAAGAATATAAAAAAAGTAACTGGCTTTCTACAAGCAGAACTGTGTTGCCTTTGAACAGGCAAAGATATGCCCTCACATCCTCCCACCTTTCAGGTTGCTCTGACTTCTTGGGTGCCTGAAGAGATGGACAGATTTACACAACATACTTAGGCACCATGAGATAATTTTGGGGTTTGTTCCCAGCTCCCCAACAGCATTCAGCTGCTGCAAGCCACAGGGCTGGCTCTGTGGCCAGATCCCCCAGTTGCCTGCACTGGGGACCAGGAGGGCATTGTGTGTCCTTCCTGAGCCTTGCAGAGAATTTTGCTTCCTTTAGGAAGGGGAACATGGGGAGAGGCAGGGTAAGATCATTTCTTCAGGGAGAGAAAACAGTCAGAGCACGTAGACCCCTGGGCTGGGGAGCACTCCTGGATCCCCTCGTATGGATGTAGCCTAGAGGACTATTTAATTGTTAAATCTCTCTCTCTCTTCAGCGGCTGGGGCACTGACCTGAAACTCAGCAAGGAGGGGTCTTAACCGTGGATTTCACATGCAAACTTTGAACAGGAGGCAAGTTTCTAAATTGAATATTCCCCTAATGGGAATGACTTGAGGACAAAATCCTTTAATGACTCAAAGGAATTCAGAGACTGCTGCAAGAGCATGTAAGTCAGGAAATAAATATTTCTGAGCTGGAAGAATATTCTGGATATCCAGATAAAAAAAATGTTCCTCTTCTATTTTAAAAACAATAAATTAAAAGCTCTAGGCCCAAAGTTTTTCTCAGGTTTTTTTTTTGTTTGTTTTAAAGGAAAGTGGCTTATTCTTTTGGACACTATGCCCTTCTTTTTACCCCCTCTCTGTTATCTTAGTCCAAACACTATCACAGAACATAAATACACATTAGGATACAACCACTCTACATTCCAATGTCTTCATGAAACCATTTAAAGTCAGACTTTAGAGAGACTAAACACACTTCCCCTGTCACAAAGGTGAAACCCAGGGGAGACACCTTGCTGCATAGAATGCTAAAGGGTCTTAAAGATCACCTAGTCCCAGCTCCAGTGCCATGGGCAGGAATACCACACACCACACCAATTTGCTCAAGACCTTATCCAACCTGGTTTTGTGCCCTGCCAAGGTTGGAGAATCCACAACCTCCCTGGGCAATCTGTTCCACTGTCTCATCACCCTCACCATAAAAAATTTCTTCCTAATATCTAACCTAAATTTCTCCTCTTTTCAAATTACTCATTAGTCCTTGTCCTGTCACCACAGTTCCTAAAAAAGAGTCCCCCTCTGGCTTCCTACTAGCCCCCCCTCAAATGCCAAGAGATCTCCACTGAACCTTCTCTCCTCCAGGCTGAAAAGCCCCAACATGCTCACCCTCTTCATAAGGGATGTACCCCAGTCCTCTTACCAGGTTTGTGACCCTCCTCTGGACTTGCTCCAACATTTTCATGTCCTCCTTGTGTTGGGGACACCAGAACTGTACATGGTACTCCAAATGTGGTCCAAGCAGAGAAGAAAAGCAGAACCTCCAACTTGCTGGCCACAGCACCCAAGACTCCACTGACTGTGAGCTCACACTGCTGACTCATGTGGAGCTTTTTATCTATCACCAGTCCCCAATCTTTCTCCACAGGGCTCCTCTCAACCAATTCTCCACCCAGGTGTGGTTGGGATTGCCCCGACCCAGGTGTAGGACTTTGCAGTTTGCTTTGCATGAACTTCATGTGGTTTGCATCAGCCCACCTCTCCAGTGTGTCCAGGTCCCTCTGGATGGCATCCCTTGCCTCCACTCTGTCACCTTCACCAAATTTGCTGGGAGTGCACTTGATTCCATTGTTCCAATGCTACTGTATGGACTGCAAACCATAAATAAGGAATATTCATGTGTGTTGGGCAGAAGTCAGGCTCAGTCCCTCCCTTCCTTCAGCACAGCTGGAGATTTTGTCACCCCTGTATTGTCTGGAGTTTTTGTCACCCCTGTATTGTCTAGTTCCAATTTATTTACTGTCTCTGGTCAAACCACAGGTCCTGCTTCCATGGTACAGTGAAATTTCATGTGCAGATCTGATTTTTTTTTTTTACTATTTGATGCAGTAAATAAATAATAAGTTAAAGGAAGTATTTTTAATTTACTGAGGGAAATCTATACCTAAAATGTCCCTTTGCCCATTGTTGTTATCCTTAAGATCATCTAGATATTTTTAAGTTTCTTAATTTACAAGTGGTGAATATCTCATCAGCAGTTTTGTTTGGTGCTCGTCTGTGTCGGGGAGCTGAAGTTCAGACCTGGCAGGAACATATTCCCATCAGCAGTAAATCTGAGCAAGAAAACTCTTAATTCCAGCCACAGCTTTTCAGGGAGCAGAAGCTGAGAAGTGAAATCTTAGCCCTCCTCACTCTGGAGAAATCAGAGTGCCTGGAATGTGGTGGCACCTCACAGGACAAATCTGACTGCCCTGAGAGTGCACTCTTGGTCTCTGAAAGCTGCTGCCACTGCCAAAAGCTGCTCTTTGGCCTTGGTGGCACTTCATACCTGTCCTGTATGCCTGTCTGTCAATCTATATTTATTTATTGCTGCTGACCCGCTATGATGGATACAGAGAAGTGACTGAATCTGAATTGCAGGCTTCAAATGTTATTATCTAAAGCTCTAATTTGGTTTGCTTTTGGTAACAGAAGAGATTGATTATGGCAAAACTCTAGAGTCCAATCAAATTAAGAGCAGGGACAAGTTATCCTTTTCTGTAACTCTGTGCTCCTTCTGCAGCTGGTCACTGGATGTTTTTCCCAGTTTGTTCTTATTCCCTCTCCCATCCTAGCCAGAGAAAAATGTGGCAGCTCTTCTCAGTGGTTTCCCTCTCCCTTTGTCTGCTGTTTATGGTCTCTGTCCTAGCTTAGGCTCCAAGCCCCAGTGGTCAGGGACAAATGGTCTTGATTGCCCCTTTCCCTGGGAGCTTTGCAGCAGGGAAAGAGAGAGAAAAGCAACATAAAGTGCACTTGTTCTGTGCTGTGAAGATTGCCCTGCCTCTTTGTGCTGGTCTAAAATGCCTGCTGCTGATGAAGGGCAGTGGAAAATCAAATCTCTGGGTCTTTTTTTTTTTTCCCCCCAATCTTTTGTAGTTTCCCCGCACACTTCGGGCGCTGTATCAATCATTATAATTTCTTCCACATTGCCACTTTGTCTGTGAGCTTCCTTTGAGCAGGATTTCCTGTTTTGTGCTCTCTTCCAGCAGGCTCCAGCTTTTCTGGAAGCGGCTGCAGGAGCTCTTTCCCAGAGCCAGGCTATGCCAGCCAGTGCATCAATCCACTTTTGTTTTCACTATGCCAGCTTCCTGCAAAGTTTTCAAATTAATTTTAATGCCACCCTCAATTTTAAGGCCTATGAAAAGACCTCAGTTCTGCTTACCTTGGTGAACTGGGACCTGTTCAGGAATCCCGGGGATGCTTTTGCCTTGGTGCTGGGGGGAACTGTTTCCCCTGCCTGCTTTCAGTGGGTTCCTGGCACTGTCAGGCTGAAAACATCCGGCCCCTTCCCCAGCATGGCATGGGGCAGAGGATGGAGCTGTGTTTTGGATGTCACAGCCCTGCCCCAAGCTGTGCTGGTTACCCTGGGACCTCAAACCCTCATCCCTGTGCTCAACCAGCTCATCACAGCCGGGGTTGTTACACAAAAACCCAGCTGAACTGGGGTGGGAGTGGTGTGACTGAGGTGACAAGTGATGTGATTTTCCCATGCAAGGTCAAAAAAGAAAATTAATAAAAGGTTGGGTCTGTGTTTGCACTGCAAGTCAAAAGAGTGCAGCTCGTGGTGGGCTTATTTATGTTAGTGCTAAATTAGCTGGCTCTGTGGCAGCAGAGCCCTTGGTGTGGGCTCAGAGGTGGCAGAGGTGACAGGGGGAGAGGACACCCCTGCACCTGTGGCAGCTTTCCATGCTGCATGCTAAGTCAGGGGTCCATGACTTGTGGATGCTTGGGGGACTGTGGACAACTGCCAAGAACTCTGAGAGGAAAAGGCAAACCTAATTTAAGCCTTACATTAGTGATTTAGACATCTTCACCACTAGTAGGAAAATGTTTGGGAGTCTACAGATTGAATTAAAAATTCACCTTAGGACAGGATGCCTTATTGCACTGGATAACCCCTTTTCTGCTTTTCTCTTCTCTCTCTGTTAAGTATCTTTAAAAGAGCTCCCCTTTCTGATGAAAGAAAGGGTATGTGTGTGATAAAAGAGGCTGGAAAGTACTTGTCTTGTAAGTCTGTGATTCCAAGGGACACCCTCTCCCATTTTAAGACCTGTCTCACAGTGACAAAGCTTGATAATGGCGAAACTCTAGAGTCCAATCAAATTAAGAGAAGGAACAAATTACTCTTTTATGTAACTCTGTGCTTCTTCTGCATCTGGTCACTGAATATTGATGGGCAGAAGCCCCCTTGCTGTCACATGGGGCTGACAGAGGGACAGGGATGGGGGAAAAGGGCAAAATGTTGATGAATGGGTCCCAAGGCCACCTTTCTGTGTCTAGTTCTCCCTTGTTCACACCAGTAAGGGACCCTGAAGTCAGCAAAGTGGCACTGACAGAGCATGGGTGTTGTGTGGAAGAGACTGAAGGAGAGACTCACACCTTTGCCCTGCTCTCAAGAACATTTCAGATGTTTTAAACAACAGAAAGAGAAGAAGCTTTAAAAACCTTTCTATTCACAACAAGGGAAGTGATAAAGCTGCCAGTTTCCCTATTGGCCAAAGTCTCATGGTCTCAACTGGGGCATCACCTGGTTTTCCTCAGTCAGATGGTGAAAGGAGCTTCTCTGCCAGTGCCTACCTGGCTCCACCACCTCAGACGAGGCTGAGACACAGCTTACTCATTATATTTTTTCCCTTCCCAACAGCAGGCTGTTTCACAAAGGACAATACCTTTCCAATCCTCACACTGTCACCTGCAGGGATGGCACCTTGGGGTGTGCTATTCACTGCCGTGTACAGCCCATGTGCTGGGCACTGTCATTGCAGAGCATTGTATTCTCCTTCGCCCTCAAAGCTTTCTCTCCTTCCCTTTCTGTTGTTGCCATGAAGGTCCATTTATAACCACTGCAGACCTCTCTCTTCCTGCAGGACTCCCACCCATGCTGGACTTCTTCCAGGAGCAAACCCCATGCCTGGCATCCCCACGTATGTCCAGAGGTGTTATGGGGGCTTCTCTGTGGTCAGACAAGGGGCCAGGCTCTGCTCCTCACTGCTCTGGGCTGCTGCCTTTTATGTGGGTTAGCGTGGAAGCTCTGAGATGATTAATTCATTTGTTCCAGGAATATTCTGCCCCTGGGTGCCTGCGTTACTGTGAATCAATTTAGTACTTTGGGGCCAGGATTAATGCAAGTGCCGATGGAGCATGCACAGGAGGAAGGAGGGGGTGGAGAGGGGGGAGCAGGGGGATAGCCAGGACACAGCTAGCAACTCTTTAAAATGAAAAATACAGGGATGGAGTGGTTTAAGGACAAAATTCGCTCGTTTGTTTTGCAGTCCTCTCTGCTATCAGGCTAAATTCAGTTCACTGGAAGGCAATGAGCTATTTGGTGTTTCAGGTTGTGCCTTATAAATCAAGGCTGTAGCAAGGAATTCGAAATGTATATGGAGTCTGGCTGTTCTCTTACCTCCTGCTGTAATGAATTCATGTCTGCAGACAACAGACACAATTATTATGGAAATTGCACACATACACACACACACATGCACACACACAAACACACAGAGGAAAACAGGGTTCTTTTCAGAGCTCTGGCTTTATTGCTCCTAGTCCAGGCCTCCTGACTGTGCCTGCCTGAGGTGTCACAGCTGGTGGCAGGATTTTGCCCACCTTCTCAGGCACCTGCTGGGGGACATCACCCATGGCTCAGCAGTGTGGGAAATGGCCACACCTTCATCCCCTGATCGCTCTGAGGGAGCTGACTGTAATTAAATTAGGTAAATAAACCCAAATTCTGCTAAGTGTTCAAGCATGACATTGTGGTGAAGGGAATCAAACAAGTGAGTGAGCAGGACTGTTGCGAGGAAAAGCTGAGCATTTCCTGGACCCCTTTTTGAAAGCTGGAGAGGGACTTTTTCCTAAAGCATGCAGTAATAGGACAAGGGGTAATGGCTTTCAACAGAGGGAGTAGGCTTGGATTAGCTATTAGGAATAAACTCTGGACTGTGAGGGTGGTGATGCACAGGAACAGGTTGCCCAGAGAGGCTGTGGATCCCATCCCTGGAAGTGTCCAAGGCTGGGTTGGATGAAGGTTTGAGCAACCTGCTCTAGTGCGTGGTGTCCCTACCCACAGCAGCTGGATTGGAACTGGATGTTCTTTAAGGTCCCTTCCATCCCGAGCCATTCTATGCTGACACTATTTTCTCCTGGTCAGCAATTCCTCGGCAAAACCCTTCTCTTTGAGCCCTACATCGAAAGGAACCCTTCAGTCAGGGGCTGAACACTGTCCGCGGGCAGCGCGGGGGATGCGGTGATGCAGGAGATGCAGGGGATGATGCTCGGGCGGGGGATGCAGGGGATGATGCTCGGGCGGGGGATGATGCTCGGGCCGTGGTCCAGTCGCCGGCCCGGCAGAGGGCACTGCTCCCTCAAGAATTCCATGTCTGAGCTCCAAACCCAAACCCAAAAACCAGCCACTGCCTGACAGGTGCACCTGCAAAACCAAATTGAAGCGAGCGCAGGGCGCTGGGACACTTTTCCCTTTCTTTCCACAGGGAAACCTAGAACTATTCACCTCTCTGGTGTGTTTAGAATAAACCCCGAAGATTCCCTTTCTGTGCCTAAAAGTAAAACCAAACAGACCTTGAGTTCAGCATGGGGTTAGGGGTGAGAAGGTGCACACACGTTCTCAGTGTTGCTGACCATTAACACCACAATATTCTGTACCAGCAAAAAGGCACCAGTGGCTAAAATCCTGCAGCTTGCACATACCTGGATTTAGTTCTCCTTCATCTGAAATAAATGCATTTCTTTCTCCTTCAGCCCCAAAGTTATGCAGCTTTTTGTAAAACTTCAGGTTGTGGTTTTCTGTTTGTTTTTTTGTGGTTTTTGGTTTTATTATTATTTTTTTAAGTTTGTTTATTTGTTTGGGGGTTTTATTTTGTTTGGTTTTGCTTGTTTGTTTTTCCCCTTCTGTGTGTGTGTTCTTTTCCATAATTTATTTAGTCAAATCATAGAATTGTTTGGGTTGGAAGGGACCTTAAAGATTATCCAGTTCCAACCCTCCCTGACATGGGCAGTGACATCTTCCACCAGATGATGTTGCCCAAAGCCCCATCCAGCCCAGCCTGGAACATTTCTAGACATGTGGCATCCACTGTTTCTCTGCATAACCTGTTTCTGTGCCTCACCACCCTCTGGATAAAGCATTTCTTCCTAACAGCTAATCTCAATCTCACCTTATTTAATATAAACCTGTTCCTCCTTATCCTATCACTCTCTGTCCATTACTTCCACACTGTGATGGGCTGTTCCTTGGCTGCATTTTGTTAGTGGTCCAAAGACAAAGGCAAGGGCACGACACAGCAAAGGTGTCTCAATGATGCAGATAAAAAAAAAGCCTCACAATAGAAATTGTCCAGCTAATGATATATCTGAATGTTTCACACAAATCCTTCTCAACTGCTGCAGCTTGAGGAGAGTTGCTGTACCAGAATCTAGGAAACATTAGTATATCAAAGGCATTTTTTTAGAGTAATTTATATGGAAGTTTCCTCAATTAAAACTTTTTGGGGGCTACATGTGTATGTGAAGTCTGTTCTGCAAGTGCAAGTGAGGTACAGAAGGAGTGAAGATGCAGCAGGTCTTACCTCACATCACTGCCTAAAACCATCTGTCACTGGGAAATGATTTGAGAGTTTGGAGTTGTGTTTTTATGGGTTGAGTTTCTATTTAACAAGAGAACACACGTGAAACAGGCACTTTTGTAATCGTTATAGAGGCCAGAGATTGACTAGGTGATGGAAATGGAATGTCTTTCTCATCTAGCTCTGGCCAACACCACGTGAAAAATAGAGCAGGCCTTAAATTGGGAAACCAGAGGTCATCAAATGTTCAACTTCTACAGTTGTTTTTGTTGTGCAGGAACCAAAATGGGCTTCTTCTATTTCTTTTGAAATAGGCCATAGTATCCTTTAATGAAATGTGTTAGCAGGATAGCTCTTGAGATATTTAATTTACTGAAATTGGTTTTTTCCAGAGAGCAAAACCACTCAGCAGTAACTGTGGTGCTAACTTTGTTAAAAATCATGACAAATTTTTGCAAAAACGAGGGAAAAATCCTAAAAAGTGTCAGTTTTCCCAACTAAAATGTATTTAATGTGAAATTCTTTGTTGTTCCCAGGTGAAAAATGTCTTAGCCATTACTGAACGATCACCCTAAGCCAGGTTTGTGTTTTCTAGGATATTTATTTTTTTTAGTTGTAATAATCAACTGCCACACTGGAAACCAGACCTTTAGCTGAGGTTCATTTCAGCTCCTTGCCGTTGCCTGTCTTTGAAAACTTTTACAGATTTTGAAGTACTTACACCTTTATATGTTATTTCTCTCCCTTTTGTACTTTTTATTTTATTTTTGCAGTAGACTTGAGTGAGGATTAAGGTTCTGTTGTGATTCTGTTGCACAAACACATAGCGAGAGCCCATTGCTGCCCCAAAAACTTTTGTAAACTCCATGATGAAGGCAGATGACATTTGGGAATGGAAGCAGAGAAATGGAGACACAGGAACTTGTCCAAGGTCAAGGCTGGGACCAAATCCAGATTTCCAATGTCCTTGTCCAGGGCCTGACTCATGAGTGGCTCAGGCTTTTCCACCCTGACCTCTTCTTCAGTATTTCACAGCTGGGTGGACTTTTCCACTGGTGTTCCCTGCCATTTCACATCATCTTTTGGGGAGCCACCTCCTTCCTGGTGACACCTTAGAGGAGATGGCTGAGGAGAGGTCAGACACCAGCAGAGCTCCAAACACTATCACCAGCAGTTCCTGGAGCCACACGTTTCAAGGGAATAGAGAAAAAACCCACAGCAGGCAGTTATGAAATGGCTCACCCCTGGGAAAGTTTCCTTTGAACTGCTGTCAATGAAAGGATGACTTATGGCCTTGAGCTCTACTTGTTTGCTTTTTTTTTCCTTAATATTTACTATTTAAATTCTAGATGTTCTTGCTACCCAGACTTGTTTGTGCTTGGTCTGCCTAATTTAAGCAAAAGCAGCTCCTCAGGGCAGAGTTCTGGTCTTTGTAGGATTTTAATTGCCATGTCACCCCTAAAATCATGCAGATAGTAATAAATAAAATAACAATGCTGGGTTCTTCTGGTTTTACCCAGTCTCTCCTTCTCTTTTTGGTGTTGGTTAGGCATACTCCTTGTGTTGAAATCATCTTCGTCCCAGATTTTTAACCAAAAGAAAATTGTATTCAAAGGAACCAAATCTCATCCAAAGAGATGAGGACCCTGTTTGGGATGGTTGTATCTTTGTTTCTGTGACCTTTTTGGTTTGGGCACTGGGGTCAGTAGTGAAATTCAGTATCAAGGGTCAGATCTTCAGCCAGGTTAAGTCAGGTTGCTTCCCAGAGGGTGGTGGGACCTGAGGGCATGGCACTTGGGAACCTGCTCTGGGGCATTCACCAGGCAAGACCCATTTTGGGATGGCTTGTGAGGTGGAATGAGCCCCTCAGGAAGGAGCTCCAGGGAAGCCACAGCCATCCTCCCTGCTCCTGGCATGGCAGGAAACCAGGCATGGTGGGAGAGGTGGATAACTCAGTTCCTCCCTGGATGAGGCAAAGATGTGGCTCTTACAGGGTCCTTTCAAAGCTGTTGTTTTGTATGGCTTTGAGACCACCTACCCTGGAGCTGGCACATGCTGAGGAGGTGTCTGTGCTGAGGGTGAAAGCAGGGGACACTGCTTTTGGAAAGCAGGGGGTCCCACCTCACCTGTGAGACCTGTGGAGCCACGTGTCCTTCACTTATGGAGGGTTTGGCACCTTTATCCTAATCCCTTTGGATCATGCACCTCCACCACAATATTGTGAATGGCTTCTCCTCAGAGCATAGCAAAAGAAAAGGTTTCCCAGGGTGAGTTAACTTGGTGTAGTAGCCTGAGTTACGTTTCACTGGGCTTGTCTAAATGTCACCAACCCAACTGTGAAGCAATCGAGGAAACCACACTACAGCTACACAAATGTTGTGATGTAAAAACCCAAACCTGCTACCCAAACCCAAGTCTCCCTCCAGCCTTACTGAGAAAAAACGAAGATAAACGAACCCTCCTGTGAACTCTGGACTAACCCCTGCCTGCAGGTCTGGCTTAGATTGAAGATGACTCATTTGCTGGGACATGGTGGTGAAAATGAGCATCTGGACTGGGTTTCCAGCATGCAAAAGGCCACACTGTGCACTCTGCAGTCCTGCAAGCCAAAATAGGATGAAACAGTGATTGTTTTAACAAGTGGATTGCTAGAGCTCTTATTAATCTTCCTTCACCCCTTTCCCCCTCCTATAGTCCCAGAGACCAAAGTGGGAGAGGTCACCCAGAGGACCTTCTCCCCCAGTGTGTGCACCCTGCACCCTCAGAGAGAAGCAAGAATGCTGCCTGCCTGCTTGGAGCAGCACTCATGTGCAAGTCTTCACCACAGATGGCTGAAACCGAGTTTTCAGTTCACTGGGTGTGTTATTTCTACCCTGTCTGAACCAGAAATATGTTTGCTTAAATATTTTCTTTGAAATTTCACTTTTGGAAATTTGCCTTGTAGCATTTTTAGAACTGGATCACTTGGTCATTTATTTAATTTGGGAGCTAATTATTACAATGTTTTGGTATTCCTTGATATCAGCTATTAGAACTATCATGATAGGTAATACAAATAGTACAAAACCTAAAATAAACCACCTGAAAACGTTTTGCCTTTATATTCTCAAATTTCAAAACTCCAAAATCTGACCTCAGCATGCCAACATGTTTCTGGGTTGAAAGGGTCTAACTCATTTTTATTTCATTCCAGTATCTCTTCAATTAGATCATTGCAAAAAAGATTAAAATGGGCAAAGGCTTCAGTTTTTACATTGTAAATTCTGTTGCCACTACCCTGCACCTGCAGCAGAGACACTTACGTGAGGTACGTGTTTCCATTAAGTCTGGGTGAGGGGCTTTTGCCCGAGTCTTAGAGAAATCTTAAATGAAACATCCAGTTAAGAGTTTGATTTAATGCCACAGCGAACTTATCTTAATGTATCTTTATTTTCTCAGACCTATCTGGGCTCCAGCTCTTTTCATTAGGGGTAAATACTCAGAAACTGAGTCGCTGCCTCCCTACACGTCATACCTGCCTGAGCCAAGCCAAGAGGGATTTATGATGCCAGCATTAAATATGGTATGAGATATTGGCATGTAGATATGTGATGGAGGCTACCAAGAGAGGGCTCCTGCTGTATTACCATGGACCTTCATGGAAAGAGCTGAAGAAGGGATCAGAAGAAAAGGTCAGGAGATAGGGCAGCAAGTCTCTAGGTTTAATGTTGAATGTGGCAAATCTTGAAGCCATTTTAATTCCTGGTGATGGTGAGTTCTACACTGCATCAATCACAGGTTTGTGGGAGAGCAGCCATGCTCTGCTGCCAGGAGAAGATGGATGGCTGGTGGGGAGAGGTGGGATCCCAGGTGAGCCATGCACAGGCACAGCAGGCATCTCAAACCTCTCTGGCTGCACCGAGGACTCTGCATCCCACTGGCAGGAAGGGCGTGGAGCTTTGTTTCCAGGGACCTGTTCTGCTGAGCAGATGTGCCACTCTGCTTCTTTTTTTATATTTATATATATATATATAAAACATCAGGAAGCATCTAAACTCTGCCCACTTGACTCACACTGGGGGTGAGCAATAAGCCATCATGAGAAGCACTTTGCTCTGTACCTGCTGTTTCTCACCTCCTAGTGCTCAGCCCAGTCTCCAGGGTGGGAAACACTGACCCCAACAGCTGAGTGGGAGAGGAAGACAGCTGAAACCAAAGAAGCCTTTCCCACGGGTGTCTGATACTGTCAGTGCACTGTTAGGGCACACACAGGAACAATACAAAGCTGCTCACAACCTGTGCCTCCATAGACCCACCACTCCTCCTGCCAGCCTGGCATCCAGAACCCCTTCTCCTGACTGGAACTGAGAGCTGAGGTTAAATCCTGTGCTGTCCCTGGCCCTTTGCACAAGTCTCCTTGTCATGGGACAGCATCAGGGTGGCAGGGCTGTTCTTTGCATTGTCTCGTCCTTGGTCATCCCCTCCTGTCTCTGCACTCTGCCCTGTGCTGAACAGGATAGCAGAGTGAAGATAATGATCCTCATTTGTATCAGTTAAAGCCTCAGCCCACTCTGGAATTGACTTCATTAGGACCGTAGGCTGAATTTATTTTCATTTCTCCTACTCTAATGCCTTGCTGCAGTGTAACTGAAGCATCTCTTTGGAGTGTACTAAAGTAGCAGAGTTGTCTCTTCTCATTTCTTTTAACCTTCTTCGGTTTTCTCTTCCCCCTCTTCCCACTTCTCCTTGCTCCTGTTTTTACAAGTTATTCACCCAGCCTCTGTTACTGGGCATCATCTGGACTCATCACCCACTAGCATTGGAAAGGCAGCAGGTAAGGATGCCTAATCTCTCTGTGGGGGACAGGTACCTACCTACCCCTTTTCCCCTGGCTATAGCAGGGCAGAAGATGCACTAAAAGTAAGAGACTGAGGGAGGGCAGAAAGATCTTGCTGCCACTGGGGCAAGGAACAAAAGAGCAGGAGAGACAAGAGACAAATTTTAAAAAGAGGGAAACAAAGGGGTCCCTGGGAGTGGAGATCACGGCCCCTTGCACAGAGCTGTACCTGTACCAATGCAGGTATGCACATCCTACCCCGATGTGCTACCAAAGGCAGTGCTTCATGTCCAGCCCTGTCCCAGGGGCTGGGACGACAGAGGCCTTTGAGAAGATGCTCCATCCGCAAGAAGGCTGGATCCTCCCATTCCCCCTTTCACCAGTTTGTGCCTTTGATGGGCAAGAAACGAGACAAAGGAAACTTTTTGAGCGTGCTTTTATGGGTCGCCGCCTCTCGGCGCTTTCTCCCTGTGCTCCCTCTGCTGGGGAAAGCGAAGAGGTGAAAGCCAGCCCTAAATCGGCAGGATTGGCCTGAAAAGTGTTAACACGGTATTGCACTTTCCACTGTCACACCCCCGTGTAGCCGTAGCTGACGCTTCTGACTGCCTCTGGATATACGCAGACAGTTGTTCTTTATTTCCATAGGTTTTCCTGTGAATCTATGCTTTAAAAGAGATATACAGCCTTCTTTCATAACAGCCTGGCTTTACTATAGCTGGTCTTGTGCCCTATGTTTGACCCTAACACAGGTCTGTTTCCAAAGCTTGACCCTAAACTCAGGGTGCTGGGGGCTCAGAACACCCATCCCTTCATCCTCCCACACCCTTAGAAACTCTATAGAGGCAAAGAAGGTTCAGGGTAACCTTCCCACCTAGCACTGGTGCTGCATTATAATGCTAGAAATGCCTGCTTTGAATAAGGGAAATGGCAAAGTTTAAACGGGTGTGCTTATGTGCTGCATGAACCTGAACCTGCACCTGTGCTGTCAGTGGACAAGGAGAAAGAGTGTGCCAGGCTCTTCAGCTGCTTTGGACGTGGTGGCAGCACTTTTGCTTCCACAGAAAGCTTTATAGACGTGCTTCCCATCAGTGGGCAGTCCCTGAGTGCATGATTTCATTCCATTGAAACAAACGAGTCTGCGGCTGGATGTGGCTGCGTGGCCTTCAAGGGAATTCATTCTGTATCTTTCGTGTTAGTGATATCTGCGAAAAACAGGAAACTGTTTCCCCATCTCATTCACATAACAGATAAGATGAGAAATTAGCTGCTGGATGAGCATCCCAGGAGCTGTTTGTTCTGTCACAATAAATAAGGCTCTGCTGCCTCCTGTGCACATGCATCACACACACACACATGTGCACCAACACACACATCATGCACACTCCCACTCACACTGTCTCCCACTCAGGATCATCTTCTCACTTGAGAGCAGCTCTGCCTCATTGTTATGCTCTTCCTGACCTGGAAAAATGTACCTCCCTCAATTTCTCTCCTCTCTTGCTTCCTCCCTCATCTGTGGAGTGCCCAGGCTCCCCACACCTGGCTGTGTGCACCCCAAAGGAGGAAGGTTTGTGTGGGGAGTGGATTTTCACAGCATGGTACAAAACCCTCCTGCTTTTTAATCTTCCTCCTTCTACATCCAGGGGCAAGGACCAGACAAGAAGCCTGATGTGGACTGTGGTGATCCCCAGCCAGTGATCCCACCCAGGGACCCCCTTGGGTGACCTCCATGGCTTGTCAGCAATGATTGTGCTCCAGCCCAGTGAGGACCACACTGTCTTTCTGCACTTTTCCCTCTGCAGACAGTGACCAGCATCACATCCAGGTATCACAGTCACCCACAGGTGACAGGTAGCATTGACTTCCTTTTGAAATTTGCTTTTCCCACCACCTCACATTTTGCCCACTTTTGGGCAGTAAAAAGAAGTCGACTACAGGCAGAATTAATCATGTCCAAGAGCTGCAAACAGTCTTTAGGATGCAACAAAAGTATTCCCAGGAGGATGCTGGAGAGGGAGAGGGTGATTTTGCCCTCCCAGTTGTCTCCCTGCAGATCCAGCTTGGGGGAAGCTCACAGCCTTGGAGCAAATTTGAAAAAAGGAAAGTGTAGTCAAAGCAGAGGTGCTGATTTTTTTTTTATTATTTTCATGTGTTTTGTTTAATGTTTAGAAAACTAAAGAAAAGGAAATCAATTATGAGGCCTACCTGAATTTTATTTCCTCACCAAAAACCAAATTACTCAGCAAACTTATCGCTTGCTATTGCAGGCCTTGGTATTAAAGAAAACAATCAGGCCAGCAGGATTAATCTCTGACAGCTGCCTTATCTTTAACTTGCACCTTTGTTATTTTCTGATGAGCTTCTCTTTTTTTGCTGCCACGTTGTACCATACCTCACTGGTTCCTTTCATTTTATCATCAGGCAGGAGCGGAGGACCTTTCAGTTTATTAAAAAACCTTTATTTGTGAAGAACAAAGAGAGGGGAAAAAAGGCAAACAATGAGGTCAGACAATCTCCTTCTTGCCAGGAGTCACTCACCTGTTATTTAGAGTGTTATCAGTTAGAGGAGACTTGCATCATTGAAAATCAGCCCCTGACAGCACACTCTGTTAATGCACACACACACATGTACGTGCACCCACACAAAAGACCCTCACGATTGACTCATACCAAGCTCCAGACAAGGTCCTCTCTTGCCAAGGCTATAATATTTTCACAGGGGGAAGTCCATTCTTGCTCTGGCTCGGTGCAGTGGTCAGGGGCTTGGCACAGGAACACGGCTGTGACAAGTCTGCCTGTGCCAGGCTACTTTTGTGTTTCAGTGTCCTCTGCCCCTCAGGAAACCCTCTTGTCCTGACCCGCCTTGTGCTCTCCTGGCAGTGCCTCTTGGCACACAGAGGGACTTTGAGATTTGCTCTCAAACAACAGCCTTCTCTTCTCCTGTGCCTCTCCAACTCGGCTGTGCTAAGGAGGTTGGCTCAGGTGGGACCCAAAATGACTTTGTTAGGTAGGGATGTGTCATTGCTCAGCTGCAGTCCTCAATGTTGTGCAGATGTCCATCCCCCTGGTGCAGGAAATGCCTCCTGCCTTGGTCCTGCTGGTGGGTTTTACTGTGGAAGCCTTCACAGAAACTTGTGTGGGCATCATGTGCATGTGGAGTTAGTGCTACTGAGAAACTTTCTTCTTCCCTTCCCTTCCCTTCCCTTCCCTTCCCTTCCCTTCCCTTCCCTTCCCTTCCCTCTGACAGTATCTCTGTCCTTTCCTCTCTATTCCAGCAGCAGTCACGTATTGCAGTGAACTCTCAATATGAGCTTGAAGGACACATAAAACCCCAAGAATCCCATGGCAAGGACAGCAATCAGTGGCATCCCCTACAATCTAAGGGAGGTAATGTGGTTTACTCCCTTTTGTTTGGCCATACCTACTTATCCCTTTCTGGAAATACACTATTCTTGTCCTTGCTTCCCTGGCTCTCCAGTAAACAGAACTGGCCTGAAGCAATTGCAATTATTTATTTGATTTCATTTATGCTGTGCACAATCTGAGATTGCATTAGCCACAGTTAAAATAAAAACAAATCAAACCTCATATTCCCTCCTGAACTACAGTGCCATGACAACAATGAAAGTAAAAGTGTCCTCACCAAAACCTCCCTTTTCAGCACACCCCAATATTTTCAACTAAAGCTTAACAAAAGAGGCAAGTTTTGCAATGTGCCCTGAAGGTTCTCTGCACAAAGAAGCAAATTCAAGAGCAGTGGGCTGTCTTCTACTGATGAAAAAAAAAAACCAAGCCATTCTTGAAGGACTTTCTGTTCAAATGCCTCAACTCCTCTCCATGGTGGACCCAGAGTTTGCAGGCAGAGTTAGTCCCTGGGGGATGAGCAGGTTCAAATCACAAGGAGGTTTAGAATCGAAGGCCTGAATTGCACCTGGAAATGAACCGAAAATTGGCGCAGCCCGTGTGCCATCTGCGCTCTATGGTTTGTGTCTGAAATGTGGATATGCAAGCAGGCAGCTGCATGCTGCAATTAGCTGAAGTTTCTGAGTGCTCCTCAGACGTGGAGCTGAGCAGACCACATGGCAGCGATCCAGTCTGGAGATGAGAAAAGCACAGACAATGGCGACACAGTCCAACAGGACAAGAGGTTGAAATCTCCTCACCAAGCAGAGAGGAGAAGGGGAAATAAACACTCGTAGCTTCTGCTGCCACTGGAACATTCAAAAGCATCTGGAAATCCAGGAGGCCTTCTCCAGCCGGGCAACAAAGGGCAAGGCTTCCCTCCATCCAGATGGCGAGCATCACTTTTGCCATCTCCCCCAATTATTTCCTGCCACCATTATCGTTTTGATTTCATGTGCAGTCAGCTCTTGTCTTCCAAAACCTGGATTTGGATTGAGCCTGAGAAAGCCAAATGTCTGCAAAACCTGAAGTCCCATGAAATAGGAGTCACAGTTGCTGAACAACACGAGCATTATGATGGCATTGTTTTCCAGCACTGGGATGGTCCCTTTGTGAGCACCACAAGCCATCTCTGGAAAAAGCAATGAATTAACCCCCTAATAACCCAAAATGCATGTAATTTTTTATTCACATGGCAGAACCTCTTGACCATAAATTGGGTGGGTGCAGAATATAAATGATTTGAGGCATAAGCCCTGTTAGGGAAGACTCTGTCTAAAGTTTGTCTCAAAGGTGGAGGTCTCCTTGCTGCAGTGAGCAAAGCCTATTTGAGGCTTGCTAGGATTATCACCACATTCAGGACTCAGAAGTGTGGTGAATTCCAGCCCTAGTTACAGGGGCAAATAGATAAAATCACTGCACCCCAGAGGTTAGACAGCTATGCAATCTAATGGCAGCCACTCGTTGCTAAAAGGAGTTTCATCCATGAAATAAAGAACACAAGGAAACTGAGACGAGTTCATTGGGGAGCAGGCTCCAGTTTTTAGAGAATGATTGTATGTCAGGGCAGTAATATGGAAATCCACCTTATTATATCACCTAGGTGAGAAAGATTTGGTTTAAAGGTATATTTGCTCACTGTGCTAGTTGAAATGGAGAATATACTCTTTTACCTTTTTGGTTTTTGTTCAGCAAATGTTGAATACCCCATGTGGGATACCCTGCTTGATTTTGTTCTGACACACCCAGCATCCTGAGGACTGACAGCTGATTTCAAATTGGACAGCTTTGACTGTTCGTGGTGTGTGAGACAGAATGGCAGCACAGGCTGAGGCTGTTGTTGACAGTTAAAATAATGATCTTTTTACTAGTGAACTGTGCACATTTGATCTTGAGTCACCGAGAGAAAACAGCTTGGAGTGAGATCTGGGAGGCAGCTCGTGTAGTTCCTTCCCTAATGCAATGGCAGGGGAGACTCACACTTGGGTTTTCTGCTCACTTGATCCCAGCTTCAATTTTGTCCAGCTTTGACTTTGTTCTTGGCACAAACTGCACTTTGGTTCAGATCTGCTAGTTTCTATTCATGCTTAGAAGAGGACCAATTAGGGTCAGTGTAATAGTCTGCATAATGGATTTGGTGGTCTTGATTTTAGAATTATCTTTCTGAGCTCTGTGACCTTCTGAAACTTTGAGAGCATGCTGTCATCAAATTACCTGCTTACAGAGATGTCCTAACTCAACAAATCACTTGACCAGCATGAACCAAGCTTGCTATGGCTTGTTGTGTGGACCATGCCAGTCAATCCTGAGGGATCCCTTCCCCTTGCTTTTCTTCCCATGCTGCATTGAAATCAGTTATATACCTTAATTTTCTAGGCCTGATTTCCTAGCTGGCACTATCATCTCATGGAATATCTACTTCCACCTCCAGTCAAACAATTTTCTGATATCTATTGCTCTATTGTTACATTTCCAAACAAGGGCCTCTGTGTTTTCTTCCCTGTTGCCTTGTTAAAGTTCCAAACAAGTGTCTCTCTGTTTTCTTTCCTGTTGCCTTTTGTACTCAAGATGCATCCCCTGCAGCCAAATCCAAACTTGCCTTATTATCGCTGTCCAACCCGCCTTCAAACTGTCCTTTACAATGGTGTCTATAAGAGACTGAACCACTGCTGGTGGGTGTGCTGGAATGACTGCCTGTCCAGCTGACTGTTATTTTCCTGTTATTTCCTTGTGTTTCCTTCCTGTCTGCATTTGCCTGATGTCTCCTTTCTCCCACTAAGCCTCATTTCTTTGTAGTTTAGACCATTTTCTTGTGTTGTGCTTATACATTGCATGCCATAATGTGAGCCTTGTCTGTGGCTAGGACTGTTGGACTAGACAGTGGTTTACATCAGGTGGGGCTGCACTGCTGGGAGAGAGAGGGGTCTCTATTGCCTGTTGCTAACCCTGGTTAGTGTGGGACACATGGTCCTCAATCCTTCAGTGTGGCTGTGCATCCTCCTGGCACTCTCCCTGGAGTCCAGCCCTATGGACTGTGCAAAAGTTTGGAAGGGTTTTCCAGCGAGGAAACACAAAAAGATGCAGAGTCGAGTCTTTACTTGGTGCAAAAGGACAAAACTGCCATCCCAGCTACTGGAGGCACAGGTATGGTATATGAGGGCAGAAAATGAGGGCACTGCAGGAGGGTGGACGCTGTGGAGTGTCTCTGGTTTGAAGGAGCTCATGGCTGTCAGGAGAAACTCCTACCAGGTCAGCAGGAAGCAGGGAAGGAGGAGAAAGAAGAGAAGAGAAGAGAAGAGAAGAGAAGAGAAGAGAAGAGAAGAGAAGAGAAGAGAAGGAGAAGAGAAGAGAAGAGAAGAGAGAGAAAGAAAACAAAAGGCATTGTTTGGAACTACTGCCTAAAAATGTTTCAAAAATATAACTGTATTTTTTCCACCTCTGCGGAATAGGGAAATTCCATGAAAGTATTTTAAAGATAAGTACTAGTTAAGTAGACCCCAAATAATCATATTTTTATTTGAGCTTTATATTTCTCTTAAGTTAAATCCATTAGTAGATTAGGTTTTGCCAGCTCTATTCATGGCCATTTGATCCCTGAATCCTTTCAAGAAAATCAATGCGTGGCTTTCCAGCTAATTAGCATAGCGTTAATAAAATGTATAAGGCAGCCAGGGCTGCCGAAAGCCCTCACTCGTGTCACAAAGTCTGCGGGGAAGGTCACTGAGCCCCGGGGCCAGGGTGGGAGGGGATGCGCATCCCGGCCGGCCGGGGCCGGGGGGAGCGGCGGGGACCGGGCGGGAAGGGACGGCCGCCCCTCCCCTGCTTCCCACCCCCCTCCCGCTTTCTTCTGCAAATCAAAGCCGCCATCTGCTGTGACAAGTGTTCCCATTCACCTTTTCCCTCTTATCTGCTCCCTCGCAGGGAAGTGCTCTGGAGGCTGACAGCCTCGTCTCCCTGCTGAGGCTGCATTTCTGCAGCCACTGCCCCCTCCCTCCACCCCTCCATCCCTCCATCCCTCTATCCCTCCACCCCTGCATCCCTCCACCCCTCCATCCCTGCATCCCTCCATGCCTCCATGCCTCCATCCCTCCATCCTTCCATCCCTCTATCCCTCCATCCCTCCACCCCTCCCGGGGTCCCCCAGCATCTCTCAGCATCCATCTCCAGCTGTTTGCTCCTCCCTGTGTTACTCCCATTTTTGAGGCTGATGTGGACCAGGGAGGGTGATGGAAGGACACCCTTTCTTGTTTTCCCTTTGCCCTCTCTCCTGCAAACTTGAGCAGCTCACTGGTATTTTTGATTTGCTGATAGGAAACCATTTGGGTGGTGAGAAGCTTAAGCTAAAATGTGTAAGAGGCCCTGATAAATCATGGCAGGAATGGCAATGCAGCAGATCTCAGAAGTGCTGGGGGTAAATATTTTTCTCTTTTCCACCCAGTCAGCTCATGCTGACACGTCTGCAGTTCCATAGGTGTCAACAGAGAATTATTTCCCTGCATGAAGGAAATGTGAGAAGGTAAAAAAAAAAAAGAATGATGGAGGAAAGGATAAAAAGCTCCTCTGAGTACTTTTTTTCCTGCTGCAAGGGAAAAAAAATCCCTTTATTTTGTTCTTTTGTCTGGATGTGACATTTTACGCCACTTCCCTTCTATTCTTTCTTATCCAATTTTAAAGGCTGTGGCTATCTCACATAAGTATTCCTGTGGCAGGCTATTAGCCAGCAGCTCTGTCCTCCAGGCTTCACCCTTGCAGTCCCAGAGTGTTCTCAGGAGGGTATCGAGTGATTTCTCTGATTGCTTGAGTGTTGCTGCCGCTTCCTTGCCGAGTAAATTCCACTCTCTCAGCTTTTCACAGCCTTTGGCCCAAACCCTGCTGTCCCAGTGTCTCTCTGCACAGCTGCACTATGAGGCTTTTCCCTTCCTTTGAAGCACTGGAGGGTGAAAGAACTTTGCGAGTTCAGTAAAAATGAAGAACAAACTAATTTACATCAGAGGCAGAATTATTAGTTACTGGTAACTGATAGAAGATCGCTAGATGGATTAACAGGAGCTGTAGATATGGGAAGGAAATTGAGAATGGATGGTAAGCCCTGCCACTGCTGATTATGGCTTAAGACTGGCTCATGTTTTATAGCCTTTTGACTCTCATAGGTGCTTCATCCATGGCAATGTGTAGTTTAATGCTCTTTTCTTGAGAGCTGTTACTTTACATTTTCATTAATCACCCAGAAATATTTGAGCTGATACAAAAACCTTTAGGTTATTCAAAGCTCCTCAAGACTCTGAGGAACTTGATAAATTCAGGTAGGTAGATATGTCAAGTCCAAATATAAATAATGAAAAAAGAAGAAGGACAGCCATGGAAATAGTTTGAATATTCAAATCACAGGGGGTAGTGGGGTATCTAGATAAAAAAATGTAAATAATGTGTTAGAGTCTGTGGGACTTAACTAATTTGTGTAATTATAGAGTCTTCAGACAAAAGAAGAAAAGTCTGTCTATCTTACAAAACTTTTCAGTTAATCACATAACAAAGAAGGAAAAAAGATCTCAGTATGAAAGACAAAAGGGTCTGCAACATGAAAGGATTGAAGGTGGCTATGGAAGTTGTTGGAGATGTGGAAAGATTACCTTGGAGAGAGAGGGGTAAACGTGAAATCTGGAGCAGACCAGGGACTTTCAAGGTGCTCACAGAGGTGTGCAACCCAAAGGATGTCTAAAGAGAAAGGAGAGCTGCCCTCTGCACTGTGGTATAAACCCTAACCCTCCATGGCATGGCTCAGCCCCAATGTCTGGCTTCAGAAGACACTTTTCAAGTGGGTAAGTTATTTCATAGCTGTGCACTATGAATAGATTTGCCTTGTCATCAAATCTGCTCATTCTGGTTACTTATGGAGTCCTGATACTTCTCCACTGCTAATCTGTTATGGGATATAATTACATGTCTCTGTGCCAGGGCTCTCAGTTAAAAAATTCTTTTAAAAAGGTTCCTAATATTCTGTCATTTAATGTCCTTGGAAATTGTTTCAGGGACTTTCTACCCGTATGCTGGGTGTTTTTCTCCCAGTTTGAATGAGTCGGGAAGTTTCTATGGGAGGACATGGGTCTGGATCCAACGTGTGCTTTTAAAGAAAAGAGCCTTCCCCTGGTAAAATAAAACATGTTTGGCTAGTACAGTGTCAAAGCGCTGAGCAGCACATTTTCTGAGCATGAAACATAGTGACAAAAATTCCCTGTCTTGTTCGATGGGATTATGATAAAGTGCTGTGGCTTCACTGCTGTGACTGCCATGGTGGTTTGTTTAGGTTAACATTTGTAGCACTGCTAAAAAGCAACTCTCTGCTTGTTCCTGATTCAGCTGTTCTCCTTTTATGTGCTGGACTACAGAAAAGTGAAAACACACAGGTGAGCTCGGACTGGAGTGGCTGGGATGGAGGGCAAAGCTTGAGACTGGAATGTCTCCTCTGCTGTGAAGTGTGTGCAGGTCTTGCAGTGCTTTGGGGGCATTGCCAGTGACACAGAGCTTTGCCTTTTGATTTTTTGCCATGTGACAGATACAAACTGCTTTTCAGCTTCGCTTGCTCGTGCCCCCACAGCAGCGATGCCTCGGTCATGGCTCGGGTGGTCCAGCACATCAGCAGTGATGAGGTGACGTGGGAAGGTCTGACCCAGCCCTATGGCTAGAGCAGAAGGAGCTGCTAGGTGTCTGCAAGGATAAAAGACATTCATGTCATCTTTCGGGAAGCTTCTCTACCTTGAACTGACTGGCAAAGGTTAGACTAAGCTTTCTGTGCTGATTAATAAAGCCTCCGTGGATGGGGTCCAAGCCAAACCTGTGAACAGTCTCTATCTCTGAATTTCAGTTTGTCACAGCATTTACATTAAGTTGTAGATAATGGGCTCGTAAAGCATTAATCTAATACTCTGAATTAGGGAGCCGTTGCAGTTGAATTAATGTCTTTTTACAACTGAGTCTTATTTTGATACCCCTTATGTTCAATTTCCCGAAAGAAACTCCTTTCTACCTAAAATTTGCATATCTGTTTTCTAACAAATCTGGTAGAACTGTTGGATGGGAAGTGTGAGGTAGATTAGTGAAGGTATTTCACAGGCTTAGGCACGTCAAACGAGCTGCTACTGTGCTTATTTTGCAATCTCTCCCCCTGTTTTTAACCCATGTCTCGAAGTTGTGTTCTGGAAGTGTGAGCCGTGAGAAAGATGCAGATTGCAGGAGATCCGTGCTGTTGACTTGGAATTTAAATCAGTGAGACACGCAGCAGCTCACCTCGGGAGTTTGGGGGGAAGGCACTTCGAGGCTGGGAGGTAATTTTGGCATGTGTTTGAAAAGGTGAAACTGTAGGACCCATTTTATTAGAAAGACAAGTTAAACTCTGCTGAGACATCCTCTAGATAAGGCAGCCCTGAAGTCACAAACCTGCATAATCCTAATAGTGAATGTATGGGGTCACTTCTTATTTCTGGTGGCAGACCTTCACATTTCCCTCCACCCTCATTCCAACCATTTTTCCTTTGTGTGAGTAAAGGACATAGATTTGATTCTTTTACTGCACCAAGGGGTTATTGTGTTTATGAACCGTGAGAGCAAAGTTTGAACATTACAGCATTTGTCAACAAATACTTTTACCAGCCTGTTTTGTTTATCAGCTAACTATTTGATTCTGATTGCCAGTAAGGTACAATTATGAGACAGAAAGTGGGGTACAATTAGGTTTTTCAGTGGTTTTTAATGAGTCCCTTTAAATCTTCAGGTTGACTACCTCAAAATACTCCAGGAATTTTCAGCAGAGTTGTTGGCTATGTTTACTAACTGCAGGAGCAAAAAACAGCTTGGCAAGTTAGCTTTGTAATGATATATACACTTAATATCCAGATAAACTCCTAATCCTACTGATTTATTTTTTTGGCTTCAGCCATATCAGTTGACAGCAAAATCCTGGAGTTCCTTGCATTTACTGTACAAATAAATAAATCCTTTTATCAGTTTTCAATTGGATGCTTTTAATTTTTTCTCTCTAGTCCTTTCATTGTGAGAAACAGGAGGTAACTCAAAAGCAGTTGTTGGTTTTTTTTGTGTCACAGAGTCTAGCAAGTCCATTTTCCTTACTTGTCTAAGCCAGAAGTCCTGTTCTTTTCAATCTCCCTTCCTATGGAAATTTTCCTCATATCTCTAATAATATAACATTGAATTGCACAAAAAGAGCTGAAACAGGATGTTTCCCGTTGTGCAAATAGCTTGATGAGCGGGTCTGCCAATACCAATGGCTATCAATAGTCAGTTTAGATCACATCCTTAGGATTCAGGGCTCATGGATGGAGCAGACAGCCTTCCTGGTAGGAAAAGGCTGGCAGGGATTTGCCAGTCTAATTTTGGAGCAGATAGTAAGCGGCACTGTTGAAAGGGCGAGGCTCTAAATTCCTTCAAAGAACTAATTGTTGCCCACTCTCTCAATAAACCATCTCTTGTTTCTGATAAACTCACCATGGTTTGCTCTGCCTCTTCTTTTCCTGCCAAGAGGATCCAGCCAAGCAGATCCAGCATTACCAGAGCCTTTTGCCTTTCTCAGCCTCAGTGAGGCTGTTGAGTGTTGGGAGAAACCCATGGCAGAGGTGCTGGCCAGGCTGTTTGCTGACATTGCAGAGGCTCTCACAGGCTGTGTCACCTCCCCAGGGTCTGTCTGGGACAGCTGGGCACACCAGCTTGTCCTGTGTGGAAGTGCACAGGCTTCCCAAGCAAACACAAATGTGGTGACCACTGTGTCAGTACAAACCATGTGCTGGGCTATGGTTGTCCTGAGCCTTCCCCATAAACCTTTGGGATCACTTACCCCTTTGGTGGGTCCTGCTTCTGTTCTCACTCCTGGCATCCTCTGCACCACATCAGGTGTTTCCTTCCTCTGGCACCATCCCCACCTTTCCCCCTCAGCCTATGATGCCCTTTCCTTGTCTAGGTGTTTTCCTCTTGGCTATTTCCTTTTCCCACCACTCATGACCCTCCGGTATTTTGTTTCTTCATTGACCCCCACAACAACTCTTTATTTTGGATTGTAACAGGAGCATCCAAATATGCAGAACTAGTGCAGAGTAAATAGTTTGGGAGGTACTTCTCAAAAGTGTTTAAATATTGTCCAGGCATTTTGTAAGACAAATAACCTTGGTTGTTACTTTGCCTACCTTTGTGCAATTCTGTGTCCAAATTATGAATATTCACTTCCTTCTTCTCCTGAAGTAGGTGAAAAGACAGCTCTTGTGGCTGTTTACTACTTGTAGAAATGACAAAAGTAGTCTTGACTAAAATGTAGACATGAGCAGAGAGAGTTCTGCAGTGGACATTTGATTGATATGGACATTTGATTTAACTTCCAAGCTCCTTGGTTTTCATTCATGACCTCAGATCTGGGAATGTTTAATTTATATGTACTAGGATGCCTGGAAGATGGGGAGTTTGCTCTGTGGTAAACAGACTTTAGGCTGAGTTGAAATGTTGTTGATTTGTATCAAAATAACAATAAAATTCTATTATCTGGATACCATTTCTCAAGCTTTTCATCTGACATGAGTGAAACAGTGGTACTGACTTCATTAAAGCCATGACTTCTGGCTCCTACATGGTATGTGTGAAGAAATGTCCATAGGATATAATTTCCTAGAGACACAGACGAATTTGTGGTTTCTAGATTTCACTCTGAGTTTGTTGCCTTAAATACAGAACACAGAGAAGCAAAACTCCCAGAAAAGAAAGATATAAATGGCACTCTCAGTCCCTGTATGACCCTGGCAAAAGTAGCTACAGGAGTGGCCCTTCCCTGCATCCTCTCAGGCTTCCTAGCTCTGAGCTAATATTCTTATGAGGATCACTAGAAAGAAGGGTTATTGTACAGAAAATGTGTGTGTGTGTGTGTGGTGGAGGGCTGTGATACAGGCAGTCAGGGAAAGTTTTTATAAAATTAGTATTTTAAGTCTTCTGCAATTTGCAGCAAATCAAAACACATTATTGTGTGACTAATATGTAAAGCCATAATGTTATAAATGCTTGCTCCATTTCTGTATCTGCACACCCAAAGAACATTTTATTCAGTCCCATAATTTTTCTCATCCAATTGCTGTGAAAAATCTCTCTTCTCTCACATCTGTCACTATAGTACCTGAAATATGAATATGCATTCAGGCAGCAGCATCAGACTGCAGAGAGGTTTCTGCTCTTTCCCAGCCTGTGTCAAAAATAGGTCTTTGACAAAATGGGGGGAAAGAGTAATCTTTTGCTTTAGACTTTTCCCATTTTTATTTTACTGAGAGCTGTTCTGATAATTTTGTTTTCTGTTGGCTTGACTTCTTCTTTCACCTCGACTTGGGTTTTTCTCAGTAAAGAACAAAGCAGAGCTGTGGGGAAAAGCAAAAGGAAGCAGGGGAAGAAGAAGCAGGCTTTACTCATCCTTGATTTTGACATAAATCTTCAGAGAGGAGTGAATGAATGAAAAAGTTTGTCCCAGAGCTGTCAAAGGCAAACATTACTGGGAGCTGTTACAATTTTTGAGGAATTGGAATCATCCTCACTTGCCAGGGAGCGATGAGCCACATTCGCTGAGTGATATTGTGAAGTGAGGTTTCTTCTTCCTCACTGCTGGGGTTGAATTGCTGGCACTGCTCAACTCCTTCCTGAAATGCTCCATTCCTAAGACACAACATTTTTTAGGATCCAAAATGTGCTGATGATTTCTGTAGATTTGATTTATCTCCAGTACCCTGGTGAAACTCACTGCTTTCCTATGGGGGTCTCATGTGAGCCCTGCTTTTAACAGGCACCATCCTAAATTGAGAAATCCATTGTTCTGCCTTAAACCAGCAAGGACTCAATGAAACCATCCAAACCCAAAGCACTTAATGTGGACTAGCCTTCAAAACTTGAATTCATCTGTTTGTGCTTGGGGAGTATCTGTATTTTGTGCCACCCAATTCTTTATTATTTTTAAAGGATTGAGGATCATTGGATCTGAAAACAAAGCGTGAGGGAGATGTGAGACAGCACCATTCACTGCTTGCTGAGGTCTTTGCAAAAGTAGGTGACCCAGCAATTTTCAGAGTCCTCGGTGGTGCCAACGCTGCTGGCAGACATGTGTGCATGCACGTGGATTTAAAATGCTTGGTTATGTATGTTTAAGTGCATGTGATCTCATAGAGAGCACACATTTGGCCTTGGCAACTCAAAGCTGTTCCAATGCAAAGTGCCCTTTGCCGGACACAATGGGGAATTTTAAATAGGAGAATAAAAACTATCATTATCAAGTACTGCTCCTGCTTAACATGCAATGCCAGCAGATAAACCTTTTTGGTTCCCCTTGTCTTCTGCTGTCCAAGATGTCCTGTCCACAGCTGTCCTTACCTTGTTTAATTCTGGCATTACATCTGACATCAAACACTTCCATCCTGAGGGGGGTCTTTGACAGTCTTTAATATGACAAAATGATTTGAGCTTCTGTCATGCAGCTTAAATTACTTTTCTACCCGCACATACAAAAAGCTCCAGTGCAATCCTGGGTGGCTGCAAGAAAGCTGTGGCTGGTCCCAGCCCAACCATCATCTGCATGGCACTGCATTGGCACCATAATTGGATGTGATAGATTTTCACTCTGCCTTGCTAAAATTTTGTTTGTAATTGAGTAAATGTGCCACTTGCAATTGAGAATAAACTAACCCAGAGCAACAGCAGATTGAGTGTTTTTTAAATGTGGGTTTTTTAAATACATACATACATGTATATATATATGCATACATCTATATATACATATAAATAAAATGGAACAGTTCAAGTGCATAGCTAAGGTGAGAAAAATACCCCTTTCATTGTTAAACGACATCCTGAACTCCATTTTCTCAATGTGTGTTGTACATTTTCCCTCTCAGAGAGGGTGAAAACATAAAAGCAATAGAGCAGACTGTGGCATGGGGGAGGGTTTCCTTCCTCACAATTTCTACTTTTGTCAAGCCACCTGAGAAGTTGATATAAGAAGGGCATTTTAGAATAAAGACATTACTCTGACAGCAAATACAAATGAAATAAAATTGGCCTAAGGCTTTGATGCCAGAACCTGAATGGAGAGCTGAGACTTGGCAATGCACTAGTTTAATACACCAGAGAAATAGAACGAGAATAATTTGCAATGCAGTATGATGAAAGAAGAAAATATAACAAACCCAGAGATTCAAATAGATTTTCCAGCCTGCATATATTCACATTTTGCACTCGAGTTGACCCATAAACACAGCAAGAGAAGTAAATGTGCACTTTTCCCTTTTGGAACAAAGCTGTGCAGAGATGCCATGGCAGGACCTTGACCTTGAGATTCCAGAGGGAAGGATCTGAGGTTTTCACAGTTTGTGGATGAATTCTTCTTGAGGACATCTCCTGATTCTAGAAAAAGCCATGCTAAGCCATTGGTCCAGTCACTAGCAAAAGGTCTTGTGGTGCAAGAGAAAGGAATACTGGAGAGAGAGAAAGAAGGCCCTCAAAGGACACCTTGTCATGCCACTGATGCTCTATTTCCCTGTACATGTGTACACACCCCCCAAGCTTTCTTGTGGTCTGATTATTTTCCTTAGTGTGAAAACTCTTGAGTTAAGGATTATTTGGAGTTTCGTGCTTGTGCAGCATTTATAAGCACAAGTGGTCCTATGTGTGGCCACAATGCAAAGATTAAAAATAATAGCCCCTGGGTTAAAGACTGAGTTGTTTCACATTAACATACGGGTCTGTTTATTTTCATATCCTCCAGAAGACCTCATTTATTGGTCTCTAATGTTTTTCAGGTTTCTATGACCCAAATATGAATTGTTTGACTTTTTTTGCAATAGGCATTTTGGCAAGGGCTGAATCCATTTTATGGTATTAAGTCAGCTGTAGAGAAAAATAAATAAATTGCTGAAGTATCAGAGCCAATTATGGGCACTGGTTCATGTGCTGGATTCTGCATTTCTCTTTTAGATATTTAAATGATTCCAGTGCACAGACCCAGTCATTCCAAGTCTTTGGATGTATTTAAAGCAATTGAAAATCCCTTTTCAACACAAAAGTCAAGTAATATTATAATCCTTTTAACAAATATTGATGTTTGCCTTAAGATTGTGGTAGGATGTAAGTTTCAAGATAAAATTCCCCTTGCTGGTAAAGGGGTGTTTAAGCTACACAGGAAAAGTGCTATAAAGTACTGGTTTATTTTGGGTTTTTAAAAAAAACAAACCAAAACCCTGGGTTCAAAGACCACAGAATCTTCACCTCCTGGTAAAAGTCACTTCAGTTTCTTCAGATGTACAGTTTGATTGGACAAAGAGTGATCTGCAGCAAATAAATGCAAGTCACACAGAATTATACAGTTTTGTCTTAAAGGAAGACTTTGCTATCAGCTCTCTCATAAGAACTATCCTTAGGAAAGAAACCAACAATTCATATAAACCAGTCACGAGTTTGCATCTCACTCATAAGCCTGAATC
The DNA here is from genome assembly GCA_013396655.1 of Campylorhamphus procurvoides. Lineage (NCBI taxonomy): Eukaryota > Metazoa > Chordata > Aves > Passeriformes > Dendrocolaptidae > Campylorhamphus > Campylorhamphus procurvoides. The sequence continues at coordinate 334,128 of WBMV01001828.1, read as the reverse complement.
CTCCAGGTCATTGCTTTTGGGTGGGAAGGGCAAGAGTACTGCTCTTGTCTGATTTTGTATGTGGAATAAAAAGATAGTGCTACTATCTATGTCATTGGGAATTTATGTGTATTAAAAAAGCAATCACTTTGTCACAAGTATACAAATTCTCACATGTAAGCAGCTTCTTTGAGCCTCATGGCAAAACCTCCAGCATGCCACAGCAGCAGTGCACTTGTTTATTATCATATATATTTTAACCTGTTTTCACATTGGCCATCTGATTTTGTGCTTTTCACAGGGATATCAAAAAATCTAGGCTAGGATGTAAAGGAAGGCAACGCTTGTAAGCAAGAGCTGGCCAGCTGGTGATGGAGGTTATTAACTGAGGACAAAGCAGACATTTACAACAGTGGCACAGAAAAGGGAGGATGAAACACAGATCTTTAGTTGTATTTTTCTCCTTCAGAAATATCACTTTGTCTATGGCAGTTCAAACACTTGGGGGGAAAAAAAAAGAAATAATATGAATGTTTAGGCTTCCCCTAGGCATTTTCCATGCTCCAGATATCCCCAGACTGCAGCAGAACATCCTAGCCCACCACTGAATAATGTCTCAAATATGCCCTTCCCCTCACTGGCTGGAGGGACTAATTTATGAAGAGAGATTAAAAGAATTAAATATAGATAGCTTTGCTAAGTGAAGACTACAGTGGGACAAAAGAATAGCCTATAAATACATGGAGGGGGTAAATTCCTGGGGGAAGTGAATTATTTAGGACAATAGCACTGGGTTTAACTAAGAGTAATGGGATGAAATTAAGAATAGGAAAAATTAGGCTGAACATATAAAAGAATCCTTCTTGACAGCTAGATCTACTTGGTCATGGATGACTGTCCCTTGGGAAGTGATGAAAGACCCATCACTTGGTACGTTTAGAGGCAGGCTGTGACAAAACACCAGTTAATACACTATGGGAAATATGTGAGAGGAGCTGATAGGTATTCTTGGTCTCCTTAATCTTTCTGCAACACATTTCACCAAAGCAACCCTTCAGCTCAGTGTCCCTACTTTGTCCTCACCACACTTGGACCGTGTGGCTGTGTGAGAGCAACACCACCACCATTCCCACACCCAGGTGGATCTTCTGCAAGCTCTTCTCTTGGCACACATTCCTTTGGCAGGTCAAGATGCAAATGAACAGCTACCTCCACCTCAGGGCTCCTTCTGTGCTCTCAGATGCCAAATTATCCTTTCCCTCCCATTTCTCTACACCACCCCATGGAGGCACTGCAGCAATTTCTCAGCTTTAAAATCCCCCAGTGCAGGTGTCTTCATGCTGGGAGCCCCCTGACCCCACATGAATTTGAAATGCCTCCCCCTGTTCCCAGTGTGTTTCAGGCAGATAGCTCTTGTAGCCACTGCCAGTGAGAGCAGTGAGCACTGCAGCCTAAGAATTACATTGCATTTGAGTTTTGTGTTGGTTATAAAGGTGGGGATGGCTTTGTCTTATGTCTAGGAGCAGAGGAGATGTGGTTTCTGCAGCTAGCAGCAGGATCCCTTACTCTGTCCTTTGCCTCGGCATAAGAATGAGATGCAGTACAGGAAAATTTGTACATGTGTTTATTATGATTAAAACTGCATTAAATAAAGAGACATGAAGTCTATCACATTTAAAGAAATGGGGCACAGAACTGCATTCAACATGGCTTTACTGCTCATTCAGGCCCTCAAAACAGGAATAAAGTGCTGTAGATGGAAAGATGTGACTTTCTAGATGCACCCGATATCCAACATTGTGAGGAGCTGCATTCTGACCCTTAAAAATCCTGAAGCCTTCCTAGCTGAGATGCAGAATGTGTCCATATTACCCCTGCAAACCTCCCTCATCCAAAGCCTCGCTGTGACCCTGTCAACTACCCACCACTGCCCCACACCCTGAGGGATAAAAACCCCAGGGAAAGGGGGCTTTGAGAAGGACCAGCCTCGCACAAAATGAATTCAGCAACTCCAGTTTGTCATTTTGCCCTTCTTTTGCAGGGAAAAAATACCCACCATCAACAAAAAAACCCCACGCTAGTGATTTCTTTTGACTTAAACTGGGCATTCAAAAAGCTGTTTTTATTAATGAATCATATTAAGCCATCAGTGAAAGGCTCCCTGACTCTGTTTAAATAACAGGCTATGATTCCTCCCTCCCGCACCCCCCTTCCCTTTGGCTCCACTGCTATTAATTGAGGAGTTTCTTTGTTTCTTTTCTAATGAAGCTAACAGAACACATCTGTCAGGTGCTTGTATTCTTCACCCGTCTATAGTATGTAATAGCCCAGCTGGAGGCTATAATGCTACACAATACCCCTGGCCGTTACAGCAACTATTTATTCCTGGGCTTTTCCTCAGATAGGGATTTGAAAAAAGTCTGAAATTTGGGCCTAATTGCTATTTACACAGCGATAGACACCTGTTCTAGCTGAGACACTGGCTCATGAATCCCACACCTGAGACCTTAGGGAAAGCGAAGGGGAAAATTTCAAGCAGCTGCCAGTCCGGTTCAGAAACAGAGAGCTTTTCTAGGAGATATGTATGTACAGTACATAAATCCGTGCCTGAGCATTGCCATAGCTACTGTTTCATGGCCAAATGCTCATTTAAAGGCTTAACATATGCTGGTGGTGTGGACACATGTACACAAACGGGAGGAAAGAGTTTTCTGCCTTTGCTCCTACGTTTTGGTTGCACTCTCCCAAATCCCCTGTGCCAGGATTTATTGCTCCAGAGATCTGTGGCTGCGGGTTGCTGCCAGCCACCCAACTTCCACCCTTGCCTCATGTTGTGCAGCACAATTGCTCCATTTTCCCCTTGTTTATGCAAAGGGTCCTGCTCATCCTCTTTGGTTTTGTTCGAGGGAGTTCTCCTTGCCCGAGCAATAGCCCATGGTGATGGAGGCGGTGGAGGCTTTGCTGTCACCAAGCTGCTGGTAGTGAGGAGGCAGAGTAAACTCATCCAGGAATCTAAGTCAGCAGCCTCTTAAATGCACTTAGGAGTGCAAAGTGAATGGGATGCAACTGGCTCATAAACCCCCCTGTTTATTACCTCAGATGTGTGTCAAGAGGCAGGGCTGAAGAAAAGGTTTCTTTCCTTTTCTCCCCTCTCTCCATCATCATCATTCCTCCCCTGCTATGCGTTTCTGTCATTGTTCCCCCACTCTGTGTTTCTGTTTGGTGCCAAACAGCCCCATTTGTTTGGTGCAGGACAAAAATAAAACCTTACTGCTCTGCTGTGTTATCAGATGACAGTGTCCTCTGCTGCTGCCAGGGGAAGGAGCTGGGGTGTCTGCTTTCTACAGAACTTCCCCTTGCACTCAGGGAGGGATTTTTGGTCTTATGTGAAAAGATTTTTAAACCAGTCTGTCTCTGTCAGATGCTCTGTCATGCCAAGCCCACCTTTATAATGCTCTCGTTTGTGAGGGATGGAGGGAGAGGCAGGAGAAGGGGTTGAATAATTAACTGGAAAAATTAGTTCTTATGTCATGCAAAAGACATCTGAGACCTGCTGAACATCAAATGCAAGAAGGGAAGGTGAGGAAAAGGAAGGTTAATGGGTGGATTTAAAAAGAAAAAAGTGAGAAAAGCTCACACAAAGGATGAAATAAGACTACTGAGCCAAGCTGAATATTCTAGAGGCTTTTAAAGACTGGTATATTAGAAACAGAAAGATGAGTCAAGGAGCCAGCAGAGCTTTTAAGATGGTGTGGGACACCCAGATTGGTGAGAAATGAAGGGGATCCTGCTCATATTAATTGTTTGCCACAGGACTCACAAAAGCAGTTCAGTAGCTGAGGACAGAAACAGAAATTCATTTCCCAGAGGAGAAAGAAAGAAGTAGTGAGTGATCTCAGGGTCACTCCGGGACAGGTGATAATGAAATTAGACTTAATGAAGATGAGGAAGACACCAGTGCCAGATGAGCCTCCACCCCAAGATTATGAAGCTGATGTTGATAATAAATGCTCCCTGCACAAGAAGAGGTGCCTTAAAGGCAGAGGGAAATCATGGCTGCATCTGATTCTAACAGGAGTTCTGGGATCATAGTAGACCTTAACCTCTTTTTTCCTAAATACTGAAGCTTTATTAGCTGCTGAATACCCAGGAACACAGACTCACCCTGATAATGCTGTTACTGCACCTTCTCCACCTCTGGAATAGAGTCCAGATTAAAGGGAACATGTAAATCTGAATGGGTTAGATATAATTTCCTTGCTATTTGGCCCTGTATGGCACTGGGATAACTTTCTGATGAAGCCAAATCCTTGATGTCTAATAGAAACAAAACTATATATACACATTTGTGTGGGTATTTATATTCCTCACTGCAGACGCTGCACATGCTTGTGAATATAAAGCAGAGGAAACAAGATGAAAGCAAGCAAAAATTGTCTCTTACAGAGACAATAAAGTGATGAGGTGACAGCTCTGATCCACAGCTGGCTTGTGTCAGGCTGATTTAGGGGGTCTCTGCCTCCAGATGTAGCCAAGCCAGTAGGTAGGGACGTGGTGGCCGAGGCTCCAGTGTGGGGGCACTGATTTCAATTGCCTGATATCATTTTATATTCAGCCAGGGTGCTGCCTAGGGCAGCTTTGGGGATGTGCTGTCTGTTCTGCTGCTTGTGCAGTCCCCGTGAACCTGATGTGTGTGTGTGTGGCTGCTGAACATCCACAAAGAGCAGACTCTGGGGCTGTGATCCTTGCAGAGCAGCCCTCCTGCTGATTCCCACCCCACACCTGGCAGAGAACACAGCTTTTCGTTGCTTTTAAGTGCCATGGCAGGATGTTGGTGTCCTACCAGCCTCAGCCATGTTTCACCAGCGTGATGCTTCTACAGGTCTGCTCTGGACTTGTGGTTTTGTCCTCAGTATCAGACTCATCCACTGCTCCTCTCTATTTATGTCTATATATTCTTTATTTGACCTGTTTTCATATATGAGCTGTTTCTTAAATTTTTCTTCTTAACACCCTTGCACGTGTAGAAGATCAAATCATCTTCCTTCCCATTTCTGTTGCCACAGATGTCTTAACCTGAGCTACAGTAAACAGGTCCTCGGGACAATCCCTAGAAATGCCTTTCTACTGTGAAAGTTTTGCAGGGGAGTGCCTTGATTTATTATTATTATTGTTTTTTTGCTAATCAAGTGAATTACTTCTCAATTGAGAAGGAAAACATCATGCTTTTGAGCAAATTGTAGTAATCCTCTCATAAATCAACTTTTTGCATGAGGCTGCCTCAAAAGCTTTTTGTTGTCTAGGTAAATAAGGCTCGATGGGCTTCCTCTCCTTGAGTCTGGGTGTTACTTCTGAGTGATTTCTCTCGGCTTTGTTGGCTATAATGTTTGTTATTAAAGATATGCCTGTATCTTTTATTGGACTAAGCCCCACTGAATAATGCATTCGTGCAGCTCTGTGTGGCTGGTATCTTCCCTGTCATGGAATTCATATTTACAGCTGTGAAGGGGTTTTTCAATCATCAGTTATGCATCCCAGTTTAGCTTTAGTTTCTGATGTTCACTTTGCTTTCCTTTGTTATTTCTGTAACCAAAATGACTCTACCTGGAAACCACGGTTGTCAGGATGCCATTCCTGGCTCTGTTTTCAGTGTGATAGGTTAAGCCCTCCTGTGTTACATGTGCAAAGTTCAGCAAACATAAAGAATATTTGGGGCAAGCAATGCAAGTTCCCAGTGAGCAGACAGTCTGTGTGACAGCATCATCCCTTTGGTGTGGCTCCTTATTCCTGGGTGAAGTTCTAGATATAAAGGAGTCTGTTTCTGTTTGTCAGCAGGCAGAACAATCAGCAGCAGTGGGTTATTGCCAGTTGTGGCTGATCTCTAAACTTGGTTAAATGTGAATGCCAGGTTACTCCCAACATTTCCACCATATTCTTTTTAGTGACAAAGCATGAAATAAAAGTCAGTTGGTCATCTAGAAGTTTTTAAGTGAAAGACTTTGTAAGGGTTAATCATGTTTTAAAACTCAACCAATTCTGGTCATTATTGCAGTATTATCTTGCTACTTTTATGAACAAACACTTAAAATTTGAGAACTCCTGCTTATTTTCAGCAGAACTACACCCAAGGTCATGCACAGTTAGTTTTTGAATTTTATACAGTATGCTCTGATCTTCCTCTGGGAAATATTCTCTAGACCAACATTTATGCCTGTTATAATCTGAAATACAGAATATACATATGTATCCAAATCCAAATGTGTGCCTAAAACAACAGCATATACATCTATAAAATAACTCTCCTGAAATCAGTGAGACTATTCCCAGGTAAAAGCATTGCACAATGTATACAAAGGTTGCAGATTCCAGAACCTTCACACCCAGCTCTAGAAGTCAAATGAATGAATTAAAAATGGGTGGCAAGAGGGTGATGAGGGCTCCTTGTGAGCCAGGGTCTCACCACGTTGCATGTTTGTACCCTTCCTTTCACAATTGGGTTTTGGTTTTTTGGCTGACTCTTAGACAGAGCAGAGTTGAAAATTAGTGAGGCTTATGGGGTCAGTCCTTCCCAAGTGTGAACTCCTGACCACACAGACCACCTCCTCCTTACCAGGAACTGCACAACATCCTTGTGGCCAAGACAGTCATTTCTTACAGACAATATTAATGTTGGAGAGTATTTAATGTATTTTAAGCTGCCTTTTAATCCTATTTAGCAGGTGGAAACCAGGAAGAGATTTAGCAGCATGTGAACAGCCAGCTCTCAGTGGAGTACCAAAAGGCTGGAGCAGCTGAGGTGAGCTATCAGAGACACGTCCAGATGTTGTCCAACAGCATCCATTTGACTGATTATGTGGAATAATAGCACAGTCCAGATGTGATCAAGCTACATCTGAGTTCTCAGGGCTAGAAACTTGTACGTGATACAGATATTACACGGTGGCTTGGCATAGTCCAGCAGTTTATTTTACATCCAACGTTTAACCTCTTTTCCCTCCGAGGTACAAATGTCAATATTGGATTTGCTCTGGTTGAATGAATGTGTCACAGAGCAGATTAACCACTGGCAGTGAAAAAGGGCTTTCACTTGCCAAAACTAAATTTCCCACAAATGGATCAGAACAGTCTGAGATACAGAAAAGAGGGAAGACAGGAAATCCTGCCAAATTTGGTCACGATGGTTCATTAAAGTCATCTAAGACCCTAATATATGCACTTTATCTAGAATGTCCTGTTTTCAGCTGGCAGGAAATAAAGGTTTGTGTGTGCCTACATGTCTGTCTGTGCAAAAGCACATACACTTGGGGATGAGGTGGCAGGGCAATAGCTAACAAGACAGATGAAGCTAACACTTGATGTTCCTCAAAAGCTCACTGCCCTCTTCGGTTATCCCCATTTCCCCAGTACAGACTGAATTTTCCCTCTCACTCCCTGGGTAGTATTGCTTTTCCACCACTTAATGTTGTGTTTAGATATTGAGAGAAGCCCTGTGGAGAGGGACTTGGGGGTGTTGGTGGATGAAAAGCTGGACATGACCCCAAATTGTGCACTTGGAGCCCAGAAAACCAACTGTATGTTGTGTGGTCATTCTTCCCCTTTACTCTACTCTTGAGAGACCCCACACTGGAGTACAGTGTCCCTGTCCATGGCAGAGCAGCTGGAACTGGATGATCTTTAAGGTCCCTTTTAATCTGAACCATTCTATGATTCTATGACAGGTTGTTTAAGATAGTTTGGCTCACCTTTTGTTCTTCCTGGAAAACTTACTTGCCCCTGTTATTAATTCTTTCAATTGTTCTGCTCTCTGCAAAGCTCAACAGCAATAACTTTATGTGTTCTTCTGGTTCACTGATTCTTTTATTTTTTTTTTTTACTTGGTATCATTTCAGAGGCCTTTATCAGTTTTCCACTTCTGTGATTTTTTAAGTTTTACGTGTTTATTGCCTTATTAATTATCATAAAAAGGGTAGGGGAGGACAGAAAGGGAAGAAAAATGGGATACACATGCTTCTATTATTAATATATAATGGATACAGTAATGTTGTCCCAATTGTTCATGACCAAATAATAACATTGACAGCAGTGAATTTCAAGGCAGTATGTTATTGAAGTGTGGTGAATGCAAGACTCACAGCACAGGTCTGCTTTCTGTTTCCTTTGACTTTACATGACTCTTGACTGGGAGATAATTGCAAACACAGGCAATGGAAAATGATAAACCAAAGAGCAACGTGTCTGATTTTTCTGGGCAGCTGGAGAACACATGTAAGGTCAGCAGAGGTGTTGGGGGATCCTAAAGAATATTGAAAATAATTAAATATTTTAAAATCATCAGTTCTATGTAGTTCAAACTGAAGAGTTTTTAAAGCTGGCCAAGCCTTTCTTGTCTTTGAAAAGTGGGGAAGCTCCAACAAAGGTCAGTTTTAAAAGAGACAGCTTTCTCAGTTCAGGTGACTGAAATCACATTTAACATGAAGAAGATTCTGGGCCAATAACATCAGGGTTGCTGCAGGTGTCAATACACAGGAAAAGGAATATCAATGAAAACCATGTAATGGCTATTTTTTATGCTCGGGGTTTTGGGGTTTCTTTAAATAAACTTGGTATTTTTCAGTGGGGAGATTTCAAGTGTGATGGCTAAAAGTAGCTGTAGTGTCATGGTGGGCAACTATAAAGTGCTTGACTTCTTGCTGGATCCAATTTATTTGGCTCACTTCTGTTGAGCCCCAGAGCCCCAGGGTGGTCCAGCTGGACAGGCAGTGAAGGAAGCCATGTGGAACTTGTACCAAATCCTCCTCCAGCCACGCTGTGTCCTGGGTGAAATTGTCTTGTCTTAACTGAAAAGCATGCACTGATCTAAAATCAGTAGGGCACGAGTAAAATGGATTTAGTTTTTCTATTTTAGATAAACTAAAAGCAACTCTATCACTACTCTAAGTCAAGTCGTTGTTGGTATGAAATATTGTATACATAACAGATTGTAATGACAATTTTAGTGCAGTAACAGAACACAGTCAAACCGCCTGACAGATACAATAATTTCTTGGGAGATCAGTATCTAGTTGATCCTAAAAAGATTTAGTGGGGACATCCCTGCCACTGAAGGCACTGAAGGGAGTTCACAAGAGCATTGTGATCCTGGTAGTCTGGAATTAGGTCCAAAGCTGTGAGGAGCCCAGCACCCTCCTCTGGGGACTGAGAAGTGCAGGGGGAAATGTCTCAGCAATTCCCTTTCCATTTAGGTTTGTCTTTTCCCTGTTGTGTTTACATCTCAGTTCCATGTCTCTGTCAGGCTGACAGCAAGCAGACAGATTGTCTGGATAGTATCTGTTCCTCAGGAATGCTGATCTACAAAGTTTCCCCAAAGTCCTGAATACAGCATAAGCAGGAAATGCCACCCTGGAAGGTAGAAATAGGTATTTATTAGGGAATGCAAATAAAATTGTAAATATAAAGGACAGGGGGAGACAGCCAGTAGTGAGGAGCTGCTCCAGGAGCAGGTGGGTGAGGACAGGGAAGTCATCCCACGTGAGGCAAGAGGAGACTCAAAGCAAGAAACTGGCATAAACCAAGAAGACAAGCCTGGAAAATCAGCCAAACCAACTGCCTCCACTGGACTTGTCTAGGGCAAACAGTTGGTGCCTGTTGCAGATTGCAGCAGTTTTCAGGGGGAAACCTGAGCAAAGGGCACTGCATCCCTGTGCAGACCCAGAAACCTGGTTTCCTCCTCACAGGGTGGTGCTGGGCAGAGGATTTGCCCTGGAGGGGGGTGGGTGTCTTGCTCTAACATGAAATGAGATCCAGCCCTCTCTGTGTTGCCTAAACCAGCTGAATGTGATCCTGAGATATAGTATGACATTTAGCTCTTGTGTGGCTGCTTGCAGGATGGCAGTGGAATGTTTGACCTTGACTGAACAGTATGTGAGGGAGCTTTTCTCCACCCATTTTTTGTCCATCACGTTGCTTTGCAATAAACGTGTCTGGTTTGGAGGGAGGAATTAGTATAGAAGGCAGCTCTAGTGCCTCACCCAGCATAAGCTGTACAGCTCTTGAAAGCAGGGATGTGCTCCATGCCAAAAAAAGGGACCTTCTCATTGCAGACATCTCTGACCTCCTGCATGGCTTCTTCAGAACATGCATGCAAAGGTCCTGGTTCTGTGAGCTCTGAGCACTGTTCCTCATTGGAGCTGCAATACTCAGAGGTTTGCCCTGAGAACCCTTCCCTCTCGCAGTGCCATCAGCTCTGCTGTTCCATCAGCCCTCAACAAAAAAAAAATTAATTGATAACTTCAAAAGTCAACATCAGTGACTGGAGTCAGAGCAATAAAAGTGAAGTGCACGGCTGCTGCCAGGCTTCTTTCTCGCTCCTTGGTGTTCTGGCTCCAGCATTCAAGCAATAGATTTAAATATAAAACAGATCATTAACGGCTGGCTCAACATCTGCTAATATTATTTTCCTTGCATTGTCTGTGTGTCTTTGTTTATCTCAGTGTGCTACTTTGTTTTTCCCCTTTTATAATAAGGATCATTCCTTTATTTTAAAGCGCCACATCAATTTTCAATGGCTCGGGCTCTTGGAGCCTCCCACGCTTTGCCCACACGCTTGCACCACCCGAAGAGGTGGGGAAACAAAGCGAGTGCGGAGCGTGGGATGATTGTTGCTTCAAAAAAACCAGTAATTAAGAATCTGTTCGAAAAATAACAACTGAGTTTAATAAGAGCTTAACTTAGCTGCGTGAGCTGGACAGAGGGAGCCTCCTGGGCTGTCTCACAGAAACCAAGCAGCTCGGCTCTTCAGGAGCCTTTCAAGTGACATTGAAGTGGATTCATGAAACTCCAGTAAGAGGCATTGTCCTCGTTCCTATTGCAGAGATGACTTGCCTTTTTCTTTAAAAAGTAATTATAATAACCGGCATTGTGATGAAAAGTCAAATACAAAGAGTGAAAACTTTGGTATAAAATCTACCCTTATGCTAAGATAGCTGATTTATATCATCAAAATCCTGGCCAATTCTCAGTTAAGTCTCTTGTTATTATACATATCCCTCCATAGCATGGTGCAGATGATGCAATATGCAAAATCACCAGCTGTTCGCATATTCATAGAGTACTTAAGCTAAGTGAGTTGAGGATGGAGTGGAATTTTTTACCTTGAAATTCATCTTTCTTTTGCCCCCACTCTCCCAACTCCATACCTCTTAAAGTTCATCACATTTATCCTGATGAAAAAGAACTAAAGAGAGAAATTAGATCTGTAAAGACCTACTGAACATAACTTTCTGGGAAGCAGATGGACTTATGATATGGTATTGTATGACTAGAGCGATCTTCTGCTTAGAGCTGTTCAAGAGGACCTCACTCCTTACTTGCCAGGGAAAGGAGAGAGTGCCTTTCAAGTGGTCTTTCCTTTTCTCTTCTCACAGGCAGAAGTAAAAAAGCCCCTTTCTGCTTCCTAGACCTCAATAGGTATTCTATCACCTCAAGAGGTCTTTCAGTGCATGAAAGTGTTTCTGGTTGTCCAGAGCAGTCCTCATCCCTGAAAGAACAGGGAATCTCCACCACTTTTAAGACACTTTTAGTTCAGAATATCCAAGTTCAGTACTTTATTGCTGGTCCCAGGCCAGGAAGCACTGCCTGTCCCTTTGTGCCCCTCAGCTGAGCCTAGGACAGCAGTCTTGAGCTGCTGGCAAGGTTACTGCCCCTATCTTGGAGACAAATGCCAGAAGATGTCTGGAAAGCATGGTCAAATTCCCTTTCTGCACCCTCTGCTTCTTCAAAGGTCTCATGTGCTCATTTCCATCTGCAGTGCTTGCTGGGATTTTGCTGGGACTGGCAGCAATTACTGAGCATCTGCCCCAGGAGAAGTCTCCCACCACTGCAATAAAGGCACGGGCTGTTTAGTGTCACCCAGAGAGCTCTGAGCAGCCCTTCTCTATGGTAACACATTGCCATTGTTTTTCTAGGGGCCTGAAATCTGTGAGAGGTGACAGGAGTATGTTAATGGTGACTCCATGAGTGAAAAACGAAGCTGCTCTGCCTCAGCGTGACTCGTTCCTTTCTGCTACCTCTGTTGGGCTGCAATTTTATTTGGGAATGCCACATTTCCAAAAGGTTCAATCCATAAAATGCTGCCCCAAGCTTTACGATTGCTGGTGGCCAGTTTAAGCCAGAGAGGAGTGCAAGTTATATTATCCAGTGTCTCAGGATGTTTGGACTGGAGGAGAAATGGACTCCTTGCAAAATCCATCCCTGGAGTGACAAAATTTGGAAGCCTTTCTGGTGCTCACCCACCCTTTGGCTTAAGGAGGTGTTGCAAGAGCCTCCTTGCTGGTAACTTGAATATGACCTCATCACAGTGAAATATTAGGACAGATAGTAGCTGCAGTAGTTCAGGAATGATAACTCAGTAGCCCGAATATTTCCTTTGGGTATCTCACACGAAACACTTCTAAAGCTGAGGCGCATCATTCTCAGTATGAAGCAATAATTTGAAACACTGCAGATCCAGATGCTGACTTCCCACTGAATTCATTGTAAATCACATGCATTTGTGCTGTCTGAGTCTGGGCAAACAGCTCTCACCCGAGGAAACAAGCTATGCTCAAGTCTGCACAAACAAACCCACACACCAAGCTTATTTCACAAGGCAAAAGTCCACTCCTAAACACAGGTGGGGACATCAGACTGTTGAATTCCCCTAGTGCAGTGGAAAACCAGAATGTCTTCACTACAGTCCTTCAACCATCATCCATCTGGTTGGTGTTCCATGGTTTGTATTCATACAGAAAGTGGGTTTGGGTCAGGTTTTTCCATGAGCAGCTTACAAAGTGCCTGGAGTGCATTTGGACAGGGCATGGAAGTGGAGGATAAGGTTCATCCCTCCATGATGGGAGTATTGGAGGGGAATCATCAAAATCAAGGGGATCTCAAGCTGTCAAAGCCCATCACCGCCATGAGCAGACCCCACAAAACAGCCTCAGAAACCAAGGTTTCCCATCTGCTCTGGGCCCAGCAGCTGCTTCACTGCACAACAAAACCAAGGACATGACACCGTTTGGCTTCTGTTCCTCTTCAGTGCTTCTCTCATGTTTTAAATAAACGTTTGACTTCTGTCCAAAGAGTTAACTGAGAGGAAAAGGACAACTCCAAGTACCTTGCAAACACATGAAATAGGTGATGAGTAAGTGCAGTCTGCATGATATTATATGGTACTGAGCTTGTATGAAGCACATCTTTCCAGTCTTTTATTAAATTAATGGGGTTGAGTTTGGGTATACACTTTTTTTTAAAGACTAATAGTAATTTAGCCATGATGAAGAATAGATCACCCACACCAAATTTGTTCTGGCTCATTGCAGTCCAGCTTCTCATGTATCACTTGTGGATAACTTTTCAGCAACCTGCCTAGAATAATACCTGAACTTGTGAAAAAGGAGTCTGCCTCCAAAACACGTGGAAGGCTTCAGCACACAAATAATTGAGAGTTCCTGCACAAACAGTTTCAAAAGCCCTAATTCTTCCCACTGCCTTGAACTGAGGTTGAATATATGATCTGTTCTCATAAGGGCAGGTCACTGTCTGCCAAGCTCTCCTGGTTTTTATGAAAGCATCCTTTGTCATTGTAGAAAAGGATATTGGAGAAATAATTGATGTATGAGAAGAGACTTCATTACTTTGGCTACCAACCCTGTAGATGGAGAAGGTTAAGTCTAAAACCCCACAGAGGTTTCCTGAAAATTTGAGCCTGGTATATCTACAGACATTTTAGTGGGGAACTGACACTTGTTCTGAGCTCTGACTGTCCTCATACACACTTTTTCTCATCTGGACAGATTCTCTGGGGTTTGGCATCCCACTGCTGGAGCCACATGTGTCCTGACTGCCTTGGGGGGAGGTCAGATCAAGCCTGAGTCTGCCTGCAAAACACTGTGTAGACACAGCTTTTGATGTGTTCCTGAAACAGATGTAGCACTTTTCACCATAAAGAATGAGGAATAACATGTTTTATGACATCTGCTGGTGCAAATGCTACCCCAGATTGAGCATTGATTCCTATCCAAAATTATAATCTCACTTTGTGGGCTGTACTTATTTAGGGTCTGTATCTCCAATGCTCGAGTGTTTTCCTCACAGCTTGTGTTTGCCTATTCAAAATAGATGGTGCCTTGCAGGGATATGCATGAAAACAGTTGGTTTGCAGGTGGAAATTAACTACTTCTAATAGCTAGAAATAATGAGGGAAATGGAGAATCACAGGCAAGCTGATATTCTTGTGTTAAAGGTCTTGTAAATAAAACAAAAGAAGCCGCAGCATATGTAATAGGGTGGTTTATTGTCCTCAAGAAATGGAATGTTTTCTTGACTGAGCAACATCTCTGCCAGATGTCTCATGAAGAGCTTTGTTGTGGCATAAGTTAAAATCAAGGAAAATCAGTATTGTTGTAGGCATTTTGATCTGTCATGGGCTGTCTGCAGAGTGCCTGGACTGTGTGCTCTACACTGAAGGACACATGTCAACACCCACAAGTTAATGCAGACTAGGGAAGAAACCAGATAACAAAAAAAGCTGTGAAAACTTTTGGGAAAGGAGCTGAGTGGGGAGAATCGCAGGGAGAATCTGTACGTGATATCTATGGGACTTTTGGGCACTTAGCAGCTCCAAAAAACATACCACTGATGGTGGTTCTTAATATATTAGCTTAGCTACTGAGCTGCAGGAAGAAAAAACAAGTTCTGGGGGTATCTGGCGGTCTGTGCTTGTTTGTCCTCCTTGAATATGTGGCAGGGGACATCTAGGCACATGCTCATCATACTGTAGGAGAGCTTGGAGGGATGAGTAGAAGCATGCAAAGGTTGCTAAAATCTCTGGTGTAATTTTTCTGTTTTCAAACAACTGTGCATCAGTTCATTTATTTTCAGCAGGACATGGTGGAGAATGGTGTGAACCTGACAGGAGAAACACATGAAACCAGCCAGAAAAAGCAGTCTTGCTGTCTTGGATATTCCTGGGAAGCTGTGATCATCCTGACACAGAAATGTCACGGCACACTCTGTCAGGATAGGTAGTCAGGAAAATCCTGGGAATAGATCAGATGTAGCATCTTGTCCTAAAAATGCTGTGTCATGTGAGTGCTGCTACCTCTCATCCTGCTGATTAAGTGTGCAAGAACAAAGGGTACCCCCCCCGCCCCTCCCAAACTCAACAGCTGCTACTTGGAAGAGGCTTTTTTCCCCCATAATTGGTATTAGATGATGATGATGCCACAGGCTTTGAAATATTGGAAGCCAGCACTGATCACGCTTACAGATAGCTGAACAATGCAGTGCAATGTAAACTAGGCAAACAAATCCATCTGGGTTGCCAGAGAAGGCAGAGAAAAGCTCTAATCTTCTAGAAGCAGCTGTTGGCCAAGCTGACATTGAAAGGCATTATTTTTAAAATGAAAGCTTGTGTGCTGGTGATGAAAGCTGCTGCATTTCTTGCTTTGGACTGGAAGCACTTGTCAGGAGCCCAGACAGAGATCAAAATTATTGAATGCTGCAGAGCAAGAGTGATAAGCAGGACCCTCTTCAGTGGGTAATGGATTCCTGTCCACACTGGGACAGGGTGGGTTTTGCCAGGAATATCTGCTTGGTGGGGCAGGGTGGAGGAAGCACTGAGCCAGGGCACTGCATGTGATGGTGTACCTGAGCCAGCTGAGAGCCAGGCTTGCTATGCATCCTGCCTCTGACTGAATAAGGCAAGAGACAGGTGTCCCAAGCTGGTTCCTCCTGGAGAAGCCCCAAAGTGTGATAAAACTTATAGCCAGATTTATTAGTTCATGTCAAGTCCTAGGGTGGACCTTGACAGGATGGTTAGGTGGGCTAAACAAGCCATGTCAGGAGTCTGGATGTGCTGTTCATGTATACCAAGCTACTTCAGTCAAAGCAGCTTTATTTCAGGACAAATGACTCAAACACAAGGCTTTTGTCAATATAATATTATAAAATCAGAGGGAAAACTCCATGATCATACTGGCAAGTGCCTTTAGAGAACTAATCTTAGTGCCTGAAAACTACAGTTGAAAAGAAAAAAAGGATAATTTCATGTATGAGGACAGCATTCTTTGTATCCATAAGCTGTGGGTATTCATCCAGGGTGAGATGCTGCAGTTCAAACGTGGCAGAGCGAAGGAGAAGAGCTCTGCCTTGCACACAGTGATCTCAGGAGCTTGGTGGCAGCTTCCCAATGGCAGGAGCAGTGCAGAAAATGGTTGCAATTTGTATTGGTTTAACAATCTGTGGCGCCTGAGGGATGCTACAGACGCGTGGGTTTTCCTTTGTGCACTCTGACTGACAGAAAAATAAAAGCCACCCCTACCAGGATAAGTAGCATTATTATCCATGCTGCAGACAGGGACACCCGAGCACAGAGGGGTTTGTTCAGAGCTGTGGAGTCACGGCAGGGCTGTCAGGTGATGGGAGAGGCAGGGCCAGGACCAGGTCTCCTTCACAGAGAAGAGGCAGGCGTTGGAGGATGCTGTGGTGAGCAGTTAGCAGTTCCCTGGTGTATGGCAGCCAACAAAGTACTAATCTTGACTTCAGGCTCAGAGTTTGAAGGCTGGAAGGAGGAGAATTATATGCAGGGCTAGTGCTAAGTGCCCCCTTTGAAAACAAGCTGTCCTTTGGGCATCGGTGCTGGTGGTTTGCCTGGCAGAGCAAACACGGCAGTGGAGGAGCAGGAAAAATGTTTCATTATCCTCCTTGCCAGAGAGTTGAGAGAATCTGACAGGGAGACTTGTTTAACTGCAAAGCCATATAGACCATATTGTCTAAATACATTTTGTTTTCCTGTTCAACTCCATTTATAAGACTGACAAGAAGACTAATAAAATCTACTAAGAACAAGGATGGTAATTTAGCACTCAGAGAGTGAGAGAGAGGAGCTGTGTCTGAGGGATGCCTCTGCTGCTCTCATGACTTCAAGCCATGCCTGAAGCACAGACATCTCTTCTGATGAGCTGTGATCCTGCACAGAAGGGGTTTGGGATTTTTCTATTATTTTTTTTTCTCCAGGACAACCTCTACTGCCTGTGTTCTGAGGTTTTTCATATGAAGTTTTTGCCAGGCAGCTTTACAGAGAGGAGTTAAACCACCCCAGACTCTAAAGTTACTTTCTGAAGAGGTCTCTCCTCAATTTTCACTTGTTTGGGGTGGCTTCCATCATAATCATGTCTGTTAAATATGAGATGTCTTGTATTTTAAACTGTGTCCACCAAGACATATATGGGCCTAGTGTGTCAATCATCTGCTTGGCAATGGCCAGTCAATGACCACAGAGGGTCAAACACAACCAAACTCTCATCATCTTTTTTCTTTCCTATTTGCTTCAACACAATTTTTAAAGAAAAGGATTCATTTTTAACGAACACTTTAAAAGCCAATTCAATGCTCTTATTTAAACGTGGCAATGTGAATAGTGAAAAATAAGGGGGGAAAACACCAAGGAAATGAAAACCCAAAACCAAACCCGAGTTTTGTTGAATATCTCTGTGTCCAGACCTGAGATTTATATAGTCCTGTTTTGGTGTCCTGGATTCTCTCTGTGATCAGCCTTTATCTCAGCAGTTCCTGCCCAGTGCTGCCATGTGAGGTGAGCTGGTGTGTGGTTAAGCAGCTGCTGTGCTCCGACCAGAGGTGGAAGCATTTCCATGATGGTCTGAAAAGAACTAGTGTACGGCATTTGTACAGCTCTTTGGGGATCTTTCTGGATGAAAGGCGCTATTATACGGGTAAGATCATTATCATTATCATGAAAAACCTTCTCAAGGAAGCAATTCCACCTTCTGCTTCTGACACCTCATTTCTCTGTTGTCTCAGGAGCCTCTTTTGTATCTCCTAGGAGTGTCAGTTCACATCTTAATCTCTTTGTATGTAATCTCATTACAGATAATCCCATTTGCTAGAGATGTCAGTACTTCTCCACCATGTGAGGAAGGATTTTATTCTGCTCATTTTGTAACTGAACCCAGCTACACTCACAGTGCAAAACACACTGGCTGTAGCTGGAATGTCTCTTAGGTTAGGAGTGCTGTGGGCAGGGAAATTCAAGGGAGGAAGAGAGAAAGGAAGAGAGAAAAGGAAGGAAGGGAAGGAATTCCTTTCTGTTAATAATCTCTAATTATTTTTCTCCATCTCGTTGTTTACGTGAAAGAGGAATTT
Organism: Campylorhamphus procurvoides; assembly: GCA_013396655.1. Lineage (NCBI taxonomy): Eukaryota > Metazoa > Chordata > Aves > Passeriformes > Dendrocolaptidae > Campylorhamphus > Campylorhamphus procurvoides. Next base: position 315,948 of record WBMV01001828.1, on the reverse strand, counting down.
TCCCTTAAAAAAATCCAAGTTTATAAACAATTTCTAAAAATAATAGAAGTATGGATATTACTTTCACAGCCATCCATCCTCAGTTGGGTCTGCCTGGTAGAAGCAGATGCAATGCAAGCTTCCCTCACTTTGATTTCTTGCCTTTTAGTAACTCTTGTCAATTAAGGAGGATGTAGTCTACTCTCAATTCATTAAGTGCACCACAATTGTCAGTCAGTGACAGGCTCAGGGGAGGCCAGGACTAAGTAAACATGGGGGATAAATCATACAAGAGGAGCACAGTTTGGAGAAAAATGAGACCTCCTTTACATAACATGCTTATCCTTAAAATCTTGAGCAAGCCACTACTGTTGGTAAAAGTCCAAACCCTCATGTTCTTAAAGGGAAGAGTGGGGAAAAAAAAGCAGTCACTCTCCTTTGACGGTTTGAAAAAAGAAAAGATGTTTGTACCACTCACTGACTGGCTAATGAATAATCAGATTTCACAGCTTGAGTGCTGGGGTGGTAATTTGGTTGCACGCCATGCTCCAAATCCATGGAATAGTGCTTCATTAATGTGAAGACCTGTATAATCAAACAATTAGCAGTCTCTCTGCTGCTAAAGCAGCTTTTCATCAGCATATATACTTGGTTGTAAGATGAGTCTCAAATTACTAGATCTGACAGCAACTAGTCTTTTACTAAATCACAGCAGTAGTAAAGTAGGGTGGACAGAACATTCATTTTTTAACCCATTTCTCCATGGGCAAGAGGTTCGTTTTGTCCATCCCATATATATGGCCATATATAACTATCCATGGGAAAATGATGACATTAGAGGTGAACTGAAATTTCACTGAAATGGGTAAATCACAGATTAGATTAGTCTTTTTACTGAACATTCAAGTGCCATGAACTAGCAGTGATATGTTGCTGCTTCCTACTTCGTTTATCTTCCAGGAAGGAAGAGGACACTTCTACACATATTCCAGTATCCAAGGGCCACCCTTTTCCCTCCATTGTAGAAGGTTTAACTGCACAGGCACAAGGAAGTGCCGCAAGTTCTAATTCCTTCTATACTCTGATCTTGGATTCTCCTGAGGTCCAAGGGCAGCTGCCCTCTGCTCTCCAGTTTATTTGCTGACATCACAGCTAGGGCAGAGGAGGTGGAAACTGAAGATGAGTCCAGACTGCAGCATTAATCTTCACGTTTGTGTGTGAGTCTCCTACCTATTTCAAGCTCAGAAAGCCCTGGTGCACAGTCTCTTATGCCTCTCAAGTCCATGCCAGCTTGGGATGTGGTTGGCAACTTCCAGGGCACAGAACATCGATATGGCCCAAGCAACTGCTCGTGCACCTGGTGCCACCAGGCTGGTGGGCAACAGAGCTGTTTGTTGGAAGGATGGTGTGACAGAGCTCTTTGTGTAGGATCACAGTCAGCTAGCAAGGTATACAGAAGGATAAAGTGCTTTGTGTGTGGATGGCTTTGTAGAACATTCCTTTCTTTAATTGCAGGCACGTTCCCTCATACTAACAAATAAAGCTTAGCATTTTTTACTTATGTACATGCTACATGGCTTTTTTGTTTCCCTTCATGCTGCCCTAATGTTTCCTGAACAGAAATTAATGCCAGTGGGTTTGTTTTGCTCTGTAGCCCAGCAGGTGCTGGCTGTGGAGTGTACTGGAAACATCTATAGAGTGTTTATGATGTTGGCAAAGATACCACACCAGAACCTCAGCTTGTGTGAGACCGTGCAATGAAGTTCATTTGTGTCAGCTGAGACACTGATCCATCGCATTTGTGATCTAATTTAGCAATATCTGATCTATGGTGGGACAGTGATGGACTGTTTTCATAGTTGCAGTGTTCTATTTGATTTTCTTTTCTTTCCTATTGACAAAAAAAACCCCAACAAACCAAACCAAAAGAAAAACCCCAAACCAAAGAAACCCCAAAACATCTTACAGGGGCTGTACCTGCTTCAGGACCCAAATGTCTGAAGTGAAATCACTGATAGCTGAAAGGCTCAGTAGCTCAAAGCACCAGTTCCTCTGCCCTACCTGAATAGGTGTTTTCTAAATATCAGATATAGTCGTGGTGATGAGTTCAGGTTCACTCTAGACAAGGTTTTCTCCAAGAACAATCTTCAAACCTGACCATTTCAGAGCACATGAAAGGAGAGGTCTCCCGCTTTCAATATCTGTGTCAGTCTAATATCAGCTTGAGAAGAGTGTGCTGCAGAGGTCATGCTGTTTGTTTTATCACAAACAGAGAGCCAGAAAGTGGAGAGGTCAAAATATCCCTCAAGGGGACTACCTGGCTTTCAGCAAGAGCTGTGAGGTACTGACACTGAATCACCCTTCATGCAGCTGACCTCCACCCAAGCTGGGATCTCCTCTTGACTTCCAAGACTCTGTAATCGTTGAAATCAGAAAATCTGTCACACTTCAGTGGTTATTTGTTGATCCAGGAACTGCCCTCGCTGTCAGGAGCACAAGCAAACAGGGGACAGGAGCCAGGGCAGGATTCAGCCTCTGTTCCTTGCCTGGATGTGCTGTCACTGACTCACTCTTGGGTCAAAATGGGTACAGTTCCTGCAAAAATGAAATCTCAAACTATACAAGCAGTTAGTATTTTTCATTCTATTTTTTTTAATAGTATGATTTATCTTAATAAAGATCTTAATAAAGATCTTTCTCCTTTTCAGTGCACCCCAAACATCTCTCTGGCACAGGCCATTCCTCTGTCATTGTATAAGATATCTGTAAAGAGCTGCACAAAGGAAAATATGCATTTCAGGTGATGGGGTTGGCTGGTTTGAAAGTTTTAACATCTGGATTAATATATATATATTTCAATCTGTAGCTTTGAAATGCTGATTTTTAATCTATGTAATGTTATAACTCATGAGGTCACGTGCAGTGCTCTTTTCATTGTCCCAGGCAGAGGAAACAGAGTCCATTACTAATCACTAAATATGCTCATTAATTTTCTTAGGCATTCATCTTGCTCATAACAATTTAGATGTGTGTGCTGAAACTTATTAACCCATTCATAAAGCTGGTGTTGCTTTGTGAAATGATGTTGTGACACATTTCCTCCAGGAACAGTTCTTTGTCCAATCCTTGCCTAAAAAGCAATTAGGAATCCATTCCCATTGAGTTCGTTTGCAAATGTCCCTGATTATTTAATTTATGGAAATAAGCCAGAAAGGGCTCTATTCCACCTGGGAAGAGACCCTGTTCCAAGCAGGGTCTCTTCAGGCTCACAAGCAAAGGGGAGGTAGTGGGTTGTCTTCTGCCCAAATTTTGGGGGCTTTCTACAGCAGAGCCACGAGAAGACAATAGAGCTGTGACCACCTGCTGGTGGGCTATGAAGACATGGGCTCTGGCAGGGGGAGCATTTATCCTCAGGAGGACAGAGTGTGAAAGAGGCTCAGGGAATTCACAAGGAGGAAGCTTTAACAAATGCCCCAGAGCAGCTAGGCATGAAGTCTCCACACACAGGTCATGTGTCTACATCTAACCAGTGCCTTTATAATCTTACCCTTAAGCCACTTACTTGATCTCAGGTTCACCCTCCTCCCCACAAACGCCTGGAAGAGAAAAATAAAGAAAAAGAAAGGGAGAAACACAGGCAGAAATGCAATAAAAGCAGTGAGGCAATGGCTGTGCTTTCCCCTTGCTTGTGAAGAAGTGGGTGTCCCAATGTGGCCAGGGATGCAAACCTCTGCCAGGGTGTCCCAGCTGCAGGAGGGGACCAGGACCAGCACCTTCTGCTTCAAAATGCTGTCCCTTGACACAGTAATTTACACTGCATGTGTGACACTCTGTGCAGACACTTGTGGGTTTATCCATGCACACCCTCACCATTCTTACCCACACCATTTTACCAGGAATTGTAATTTTTTTTTTGTCTATGCATTTCTGGTCTTTAAAAACTCCTTTCCTTGCATGAGAACCCCGAGCCTGCCATACCTCAGTCCTGCAGACCCTTGTGTGTGATTTCAGTGCCAGGGTAGCTCTAGAAATAAGAAAAACAAATTCCAAGAGCAGTAGGAGACAAATAACAGGACATAACAAAAATGTAAGTGCTGCAGGAATAGGGCAAGAAGGGATGGAGATATTCATATGGTGCTACAAAAGATGCAGTTACATGAAACTTGAATTGTAAATAAATAAATGGGTATACGTAAAAAAATAAATTGTATCTATCTATTGTATCTAATCTATTGTAGATTGGTCACAACAAATACAACAGCTCAAAAAAACATGTGGTCCAATACTCATATTAAATGAGCTTCAGTTGTTGTTGATTTCTGAGCAATAATAATAATGTTATTTGCAGGACTAATTATTGAAACTCTGGCGATTCAAAATAAATTCTAAAGCTCCACCTTTTTATAAAGATGTTAATTTTTACCCTAGTCTTTGAAAAGCGGTTTCATTTTCCTTTTTTTTTTTCTTCTGCTTCATAAAAGTTGTGTTTTAACAAATCACTGCCATGAGCTAACCCAGATCTGAATCCAGAAAATACTCTCAACATTATCCTTCTCTGTTCACATATATTTGAAGTAAATTACATCAAATTGTATTTGAAATACCAAACTGGCATTAATGGAAGCTTCTTTTGCTCCAGGCACCATTTTAAAATAGATGAGCATAAAAATGCAGTCTGCATCATTAAGTTTATATGAAACTAGTGAGAATAAAAATCACCATGTAAGTTCTAATAAGATGTGTTTTTCATTCCAGTTTAATAACCCAAGACTATATTCATCTTCCAGTATAATAAATACACTGAAAGGAATTCATTCTTTTGTGGTTTTTAACATGTTGAGGGCTTCAGAAGATGGAGTTTTCTGGGAAGCTGGGTGAAGAAAATTCTTTAATATGGCAGTGCGGAGTATTATTATCATAAATAATTAATGTGCACAGCAGAAGAAAGCCGAGCTTCATTAATAATTCTTATTTTTAGTTGGCATAAGCTAGAGGTGCTGTATCTTCTTTCATCCAATCTATGTCAATTTCCTCCACTTAAATTTGCTAGATGTTCAAATTTCGAAGGTATGCCACGTTTTGCAACGGGGTTTTTATTTGTGACTTTGCATTAATATCCTGTTGTTAATTCTTACGCGTCGAGAGATTTTTAGTAACAAGTGAAAAAAAAATAATAAAACCCCCCCAGTAGCAGCCAGGAAAGGTAGAGTGGGCATCAGTGTCAGCTCCTTTCATCTTTCATTTCCCTTTGGGACCAGTTAAGATGCTTCCTTGATTAGAACCTCAGGAAATATTAAAAAGCTCTTCGGCGAATTTAAACTCGTCAAACTTGTCTCTGTTTATTTTTTGTGAACGCCGAGATAATTCACCTCCCACATTTCAGGTTCCTTCCAACCCAACTGCGCTCCTCTGATCAGCAAAGTCACCTGTCAACATCGCTGAATGTCTCTCCCGGAAAATGTTAGTGCTTCATTAAGGGGATGTCGCTCCTAAATATTCTTTATTAGCACAAAGGAGTGAGGAGATGACACCGTGGATGGCACGAGGGGAGTGCAGGTAGTGCTGGATTAAAACAAAGGACAACCCTGGGACACCTGAAGGGGAAAAAACCCAACAGAGTTGGGGGGGAACCATTTTCTCTTGTTGCAAAATATTTGTGGCAAAGAGAGCACAACTTTCATTGTTAAAAACCAATATGTGATGTTACCCTGCATTATGCCTTTGAAACAGAATTGCAAATGTTCTTGTTAATCAGTGCAAATGTTAGAGCTGATTGAAAAAAATGTGGGTTTTTTTTCCTCTTAAGCATTTCAAAAGAGAATGTTTGGGTTTTGTTTTTTAATTCCAAACTATGAAAAAATCCTCATGATTTTTATAATTTTCTCTCCTTTTTAATAGTTTAACTCCATTCATTTTTCTTGAGATCAAAACCAGAAACAAACCAAAGAGGTGCAGAAGAAAGATATCACAGAGACTGTGGGTGAAGGAAGCCAGCAAACAGCAAAATGCATGAAGTTACTCACTTGGGAATAAGTCCACTTTAAATCCATTTTTTTGGGGATGAGAATTTTCCTCTACTAGCAATACCTGTGGCATCTGAAGCAGCCCAGGTGGTAATTTCAGCTGAGTATCACAGCATCTTCAGTCAGACCTCGGTGTTCCTTAGAGAATCATTTTCTGATTAAGCATTTTCACAGCTTTTTCCTCCACTGACCTGTGGTCCCTGCTATTTAACTGATGGATGTGGTGTGGCTTGTGTCCTGTTGTGGCTCAAAGGGCCAAGCTGGGCAAACCTGAGAAATGAGGTGAAGGGTTGATGCCTCTCCATAAATGTATTTATTTTGCCTTTTTAAAACTCTATTACGTTCACTTCCCCTTCCTTTCTCTCAGGCAAATGGTCAGGTTGTACCATTCCAGGACATCATCACATACCTGTCATCCTTCTTTCTGAGGTTTCAGGATATTTTAAAAAGCTGGTGGTCTCTGATTTTACTGCACTCTTGTCACAGACTGTAAGAGGTGACATTCCTTTAATTTATTTGGGGATCTGCTACCATTAAAGTGGAAGAGAGTGACAAAACTTTGTGTTCCAAACCCATCATACTCACTAATCAGCTAACACCAACCAATTATACAGTAGGTGAAAGACATGGGCTTGCATGCTAAAATCTGCATTTCCCTGCCTTCTTTATTTCCTATCAATCCACTGTGACCATGGGTTTATTTTGCAGGAAAATATGCAAATACCTTAATCTGGTAGAACAGTATGACAGTCTGAATGTGAGACTCTTCATGACACCTTGACAAACCCTTGTTTAAGAGGACCAGCACTAGGAAGAGGACACATTTCTGAGTGCAAAATCAGAATCTCTGCAGAAAAAAATGGGTAGCACTCTGGAAAAAAAAAATAAATTAAATAGATGGCTATTGAGGTCCAGTCTCTCCAAATAATACATTTTAATCTTCTCTGAAACACAGTATAATAGTAAATGAGTAGGTGAAGGAACTGGGGATCTTATGCTGCTGTCTTTCTGTGCCCACAAAATGCAAAAAGCCCACTTTTTAGAGGGTCTGTTTCCTCTCTGGTTTATTTTATACATTAACTATATAGCATCAGCTCTTGGGAACAATAATTCTAAAATTTTCCTGTAAATGTTGAAACTGTATCTGTGGAGACTTTTTAATTTTCTTTCAACATCCTAATTTCAAGAGTGATTTAAGAACTGATTGGCATTTGGCAAAAAAGGAATGATAATGAACTCGTTTCAATTGAGATGGACCAGATACCGTGCCGGCTGTCGAAACTTTTCAAAGCTGGTTTCTCTCCAGTAAATGTGATCCTGCAGGCTCTGTCCATCTGCCTACAAGAAAAGAGACATTCTCATTCTGCAGGAAATGCTGCTGAGAAAACACCACTGAGGATTATCGATTCCGTGATCTCTCGTCACTCTCAGCAAGGAAACTGGACGACAACAAACCCCACAGCAAAACGACAGTGCTGAGCTACTTCACTCCCCTCTTTATTCCCCCCTTATTTTTCTTTTCTTTTTTTTTGCATTAGCAGGTAACAAGCTCGCTCAGGATGTTTGCCAGGCAAAGAGCAGCAGCTCGAGCAGGTCTGAGCCCTGCCTGCAGCAGGGATGCTCAGGGGTGACCCGAAGCTCTTGCTTACAAGGATGGTTTGATTCCCACCTCACCTTAATTGTTGCCCGTGCAAACTGAGCCCCAGCCACCACATTAACCAGCTGAAGTGAAAAACTGCACCAGCTGCTGGGCTTCTCCTGTTGCATGAAATTGAAATAGCTCTGAGATTTAAGGAAAACAGAGTGAATTTCTCCCAAGCTCAACATCTGGGCTACAGGTTCTTCCTCGCCCAGTGCCCATCAGCCCACCTTGTCCAAGCCCAAGGTATATCCAGCCCTGGTGGAAGGGTCTCCAGTCAATGCCCTTCTGCCTCTGGCAGGGCCAGCATAGGTGCCATGTGGCAAGCCCAGCTGAGCCCCCAGCCCTCAGTGCTCATTTCTCAGTCATTTCATTCCTCTTCCAAAGCCTGTGACACTTTTCCCCTCACCTTCCTCCCCCCAAGAGATGGTTTGTGTGTCTCCCTCAGGTGTTTTCTTCTGCTGCCGAGGTCCTGGCCCCCTCTGCAGACCCTCCCCAGCCTCTCTGATGCCTGTTTTGGAGGGTGGCTCTCACGTGCAGTGCCTGCAGGCTTTACCTTTGCACAGCATCCTGCTAAATTTTTAATCAGTGAGAGTAAAACAAAGGAAATGAAGAAACTCACAGTATTTCATGACAGTTGTGACTAAGCCACATGTCTTATCCCAGCTTACAGACATGAACAGGGTGTCAAGCACCAACCCTACAAACCATTTAGCATCCCGGGAGGTTTTGCTCTGTGGTCCTGCAACTCTCATTAATGATATGTGGTGTTATGGTTGCACATGGCCAAAACAAAACAGACAGGGAGTACTTCAGCATTTCATGCCGAATTCTCTGCTACATCAGTTGTTAATTAAAAAACTTGGCTCGTTCCTGTCCCTTTACACGATCAGAATGATGTAAATAAGAACCTTATCCAAAAGCTTTTAAAATTCATTTTAAAAAAGGCTGGCTACAATATTTGTACAATATTTGCAGCTCAGCAGAATGAAGCGGGGAATAACTAAATCTTCAGCTTCCCAGTTCCCACACACAGCTCAAATCTGCCTGTTGCAGGGAAGGGATGAGCAGGTTCCTGTGTCTGCAAGGCAGATTTCAGTGTTTGCAGGAGGCTCACACCTGCCTTGATGTGGGGTATTTGGTACCAGGCACTGCAAGAGGCAGGAATCCTTGTGCTCAGGGCCGTGGGCTGATGCATAAGAGCAAAGTCAATTATGCACAATGATTCTGTGAGTGGGGAAAATGGAATGGAAGTCATGATGCTAAAACCACCTGTTACAACAAAAAAGCTCGGGTATAAGAATATGGTTTATTACACAATGAGCAAAGATTTGGCCCTTTTTGTGTTTTATTCACAAGTGGTTATATTAAAAGGCATAAAAAACATTGTGTGTCCCAAAGGATTTACTCAGCTCTTACTAACACTTTCATTCCTGTGTTCCTACAGCTTAGGCATACATGGAAAAAGCACTCACAGGCTTTATTTCCCCATGCTTTTGAGGGGAAATACCTGCTCACGAGTTTTTTAGCGAAGAAAAAAGCATAACACCATCCCACAAAAAAATATAAAAGCCTCTCATCAGAGTAAAGTGTCAGCCCTTGGCACAGAGGTCACAGAGCTCTGCAGGAGGCGAGCATGCATGACGTGTTCTCCATTCCTGTCTTGAGGCCTCAAGGGAAAAACAATGCATTTTGTGGTGTAAATGAAGAGTATCAGAAGGGACACTGGCACTGAACGTGTTGCTGGGATGTTGGCTCCCAGTGCACAGGACTGACTAGGACTGGTTCCCCCATCTCAGGGCCTGCATTGCCCTCACCCTTTCACCACCCCATCCCCTCCCACTTCTAGCATGGGAAGTGAAGTAACAGAGGTGCAGGTGGGATAGGAGGGAATATAGTATCCATTATTTTTTTTCCTGGGGAAAACTTATTTCCTCATTTCTTTTCCATCCAAGTGTAAACTGGCGTATTTTTTTCCATCCTGAGAGCCAGGCAGGGCCATCACTGGAGCCAGAGAGAGGAATCGCTGTAGTGTGGATTCATTAAACTCATCTCAGTTCATCCCTTCTTTTTTTGTGTGTGTGTTAAAGGAGTATGGAGTAAAGCAGGGCAGAACGAAGTGTTCTGGAAAACTGATAATCAAATGGCCTAAAGCTAATGTTTACTTTTCCGAATGTTTTACAGCAGCATTACTTGGAGATGTATTAAAAACAGGGAGCGAGAGGGAGGGAGAGAGGGAGGGAGCCTAATAATAGCCTTCCAGTTACAGAAATAGAGAAGCAGCATAGATATGATAATTGAATTTGGTTTGGATGGGTGATAATCCGCCTTTCTGCTACAGCTGTAGTTCTCAGATTGGAGCCTTGCTGGTGGCAGGTGTTGGGCAGCTTCCCTGGCCATGGGAAGGCTACAGCACTGTGCCCTTCTGCATGCCCCCCGTTCCTCTCCATCCATGCCCTTCTGCATGCCCCCTGTTCCTCTCCCTGCCCTTGCAGACAGCAAGATGTGCCCGTGTGGATTTGCCATGTGTCACTCTGTTCTTTCTCTGCATTTCTGGGGGTTGTCCTGAAGGTGACCTGGAGCCTCCCTTCCTTATCTGACCAGGCAAAGCCATCAGTGAATCTGAGGGGAGCTCTTCTGCCCCCACCCCAGCAAACTCCGTGCTCAGCCGTTCTCTGTTTGTCTTCCACCCTAAATTATTCAGCTCCACACTTGGGGAGCTGACACTGCTAGTAAACTGAGGAGTTATATATTTTTGGTTGCACTTGGAGATTAAGTGCCACTTGAGTTATAGTGTCTAGATTCCCAAATATTTGTGTAATTTTAGATCATGAATTCTCATTCCTGACTATGTTTAGTATCAATATTTATTCACACAGCTCTGTTTGTTAGATCCCATGGAAGAAACAGAAGGGGGGACATGGGGAGGTGCATCCAAGCTGTCTGTGTCACAGGCGTGGGTCCCCTGGTTGGTTTGCTTCCTGAAGCAAACTCCAGCCTCTCTTTACCTGCTTGGTCATGGGAGATATTCTGGAAAATGGGTGGGTTGCAGTGGGTGGGATAACTGGGCTGTAGTGGATGGGATAACTGGGTTGCAGTGGATGGGATAACTGGACCACAGAGGATGGATAACAGACCACCCACTTTCACAAAATGACTTTAAAGATTCTCTGTCAGAGACATGAGGCTGCCTGTGTGCTGCTGTCACACTAGCAAGAGGAGTGGGAGAAGGGGGAAGAGACCAAGGAAGAAGAAGAGAAGTCAAAACATCCCTCTTGGGTGATGGGAAGCCTCCCTGTCACTCCTGCCACCTTCCATCCTCCTAACATGGCCCTCCAAGAAACTTTATCAGTCTCTTTTGCCCCCTTGCTTTGTTCTAGCAGAAGTGCTTCTGAAGGAAAGGCATTAATTAATTCCCCCCTCATAAGAAGAAGTGAGAAGCTTTTGCTCTCTGCAGGCACCGAATTCAATTCTGGCTGCGCACGAGTTTGCATTTGTAATGGAGTTGTTTTGCAGGTCACCACAATTGCTCCCCATCCAGCCACTCTCATCCTCTGGGTCATTAGGATGGACAGCCACAGCTGATGCCTGCATCCCACTCCCACAGCACTCAGCTGCCACTCAAATGCCACTTGTGATGATAACAAAAAGCTCCGTGGCTGCTACAGCACCTTTTCTCCATGTTGGCTCAGCCCTCTGATTTCCTTATTTATTTTTTTACCACACAATAAAAACCTACTTATCACCCAGAGTGTGTAGTTTGGTCTCGGTAGGGCAAAGTTTGGGAGAGATAAATGTCAGTGCAATGCTGCTTGCTTGTGCTGCTCATTAATTGCTAGCTAGACAAGAAATGCTCACTGTATCCTAGGAGCAGATACCTGTGACTATGCCACAGTCACAGACAGGATGGAAAATGCATGACACATCTACAAGCACTTCTTCCAGCACTCAGAAAATGTCAGCCTCTTTCCTGTCCAAATTCCATCTCTGCATCCCTGGAAGAGAACAAAAAAGTGATAATGCATTTTCTCCAAAACAGTGCCTAGCAATATAAAGTCGAAGCCATCCCTTTAAGTCTCAGGCTTTGATGTATGTCTTTGGATTCTGAAAAGGATCACGGTAGATGCCTTATTAGAATAATATTTTAGTGTCTTGACAAGCAGCCTCAGATTTATATCGAAGCTTTCTTTTTTATGCCAACAGCTATGTAATACCAAAGGACTGCAAAAGACATCACACACTGCTATGATTTTTATTTTTTTTAAAGGAAAGTTTGTTATAATCCAAGAATCCTTGTTTTGTCTTCCCTGTTGTTTTTTGGCACCTTCGTCACTTAACTTTTCCCTTTGCAGTTGTTCCCCACTGTGCACACATCTATCTTTTCCAAAAGCAGAGGGAAAAATGATGTAAAAACAGTCTCCATGAAGGTTTATGATTTGGGTACCCCTCCTTTGCCACTGACTTGACCAAGTCCCCTACAATCCATGGACTCAGCTAACTGGTTAACTGGAAAAAAACTATGTTAGAGATGGGGTGGAGGGGGAGAAGTCCTTTAGGAACTGTTAACATCCAGATTTTATGGCAATGTTGAACACACAAATATTTCAGTTAAGGTGTATGTGGATTTGCTGCCAAACCTTCCATTTCTGCCTGTGTAGCCCAGCATGTCTGAAATGATGTGTCATTCATGACTGCTGGTGGGAATCCCCACGTCCTGCTCCAGGGAGCATTTTCACTACTCACTTAGAAGGGTGAGTGAATCATCTAAGCAAACACCAGCCTTGAAGGAAATCGGGTGAAAATCTTGTTTCAGTGAACCTGTCCCTTTTTCTCCTCGTTTTCCTGATTCTCTGGGCAAACTAAAAGCCTCCCTGGAGAGACTGTGAGCTACCAAAAGTGCCTGTGGGTCTGTAGTTCTGGCAGGCAGAAAACAAAACCCAAGCTGTGCCTTGCCTGGGTGGATGGGTCATTGCATCACAAGTGAGAGAACACACCAAAATCTCTCCTCACCTCAGAAATCCTGTCCTTTCTCCTAGTGAGGGAGCTTTTCCATGGGATTTGCTGAGCTTTTGACCAGGCTCTTTTCAGTTTTTGGGCCCATCTGGTGTTGGGCATCTAAACCCACACTCCCTTAGAGAAGTCATTGTGGTAACAAGCATGCATTTTCCCTGGGAGCTGCACTGAAGTCTTTGGCCACTTCACACAGGGAAATGACTGATCATGTAGAAGAATTGATGGACTTACTGTCACCAGAGACTCACATTAAGGCTGCTGGACCATAGAGAAATATGAGGTGTTGTCTGGTCCCTCCAGCTGAACTAGTAGCACAAGTGGTAAGAAAATATGGATTACAGATAAGAGAGAAAACACCATATGGGAATAAACAAACTCCATCTCCCACCTCCCTTCTCTCAGGACACACATCCTGACCCAGGAGGAGGCCTCTTACTCTCTGGTTTATTGGAATAGCCACCAAGAAAGGATTCCCAGGTTTCCTCCCCTAGCCTCTGCATTTGTTTGTCCCCCAGAAAAAAGCTGTGTTACTGGGTTTTAATCTTTATGGGGATAATTATTTTTTGAAAGGGAATCCAGTGTTCAAGTTCAGAAACAAATTAAGGTCAGAGAGAAGCACCTAGCTTTGTGTAAGTGTTTAGTCTCTTCTTGTGAAGTGGCTGGTTCTGCATGAATTACCATTAATAATAAAACATATGTAAGATAGTGACATTCAGTGCTCGTGTTCTTTGCTCCCCATTAAGCTGTGCTCCCTGAAAAGGTCTCCAGGTTTATTTAAACATGCAGGAAAGAATTTAATATTAAACAGAAATAAGATGTAATAGAATTATGTCAAAACACCTGAGGGAATTTTGGGTACCTTTAAGGAATGAGCTCTGAAGTGATTCATAGCTAGGGCAAGTGATAATTGAGAAGAAGGAAAAAAAAAGGGGGAAAAATGAGTTAATTCTTCCACAGCTATGAAACCCACAGCTATGAAATGCTGTAGTTCACAGACTTATCAGGAGTCTTGCCTCAGTGTAGGCATTATTTTACTTTCTGATGCTGAAAATTAGTGTAGTGATCTTGCTAGCACTTCTGCATGCACTTAGCACCAGCACAAGACTAGCTCCCTGGGGTCTGGGGTGGCTGCCAATGTGAGGGGAGATAACACACAATATAAGTATTCAGAGGCTTGGATGCTATTCTGCAGCTTCCAGAGATAAATGTGTGATTTAGCTGGAGCCTAAATTATGGATCTCATTGCACCATCCTTGATCATTTTCGATTGCAGAATTGCACCAGGTCCTGTAATGAGATAAAAACTTTACCCTGTATCATTTGTTTGCCACAACACAGACATTCAGGTTAGTACCGAAAGGGACAAAGCATAGGGCACAGAAACTTGACTCATTTGCATCATAATGCAGCTATAGGCTTAATGTGGGATATTCCTATTTAAATTAATATTTTCTGTGTCAGTTCAGCAGTATCAGCACACTGCTAATGATCTCCATATCCATTAAGATCAGTTCGAATGCACCTCAGTGTAGCTTCCTTACTCTATACTCCTGATGGTGCTTCTTTTTCCTGATCTGTAGCTTATTATTTTTATTATTCACAAATGTCACAGGCCTTTTCTCTCCATTTTGGGATTGTTCTTCTCCTATTTTAGGTCTTTTCCTTTCTTCTAATGTTGCTGTGGGAAAGCTCTGGGGATAAATAAAGCAAAATAGACAGATGCCTTCACCTACCAGATTGTTGTGAATAATAATAATCACCTCTTATATATCCCTTTTCATTTTCAAAGCACTTTGCAGCAATTAACTAATTTGCCTTTACAACAATCTCTGATAGATAGGTAGAGGCATTTGCATAGTGGCTATTTATTTATTTATTTATTTATTTTCTCCTGCATAAAAATGTAGGGGTTTTAGTTTGGTTGGTTGGGGGTTTTTTTTGGTCTTGCTTTTATTTTTTTTTCCCTTTCTTTCTTTTTCTTCCTTTGCTGGATATTTTTGCTGCCCTTATTTTTCTGAAAGGTAAATTTCTGTGGGATTGTTATGCCCATTAGCACTCCTAATCACTGAAACTAATTAGATTCTCACAGAAATGAAAGCACACACCAGCAACAGATGAACAACAAATTCTTTCAAGAATAAGAGCTGTATCTCTGCAACAGTCAGATATGGCTGGAGAACTGGAAGCTGTCCCCAAGCCACACCTAAGGATGCTGGTTCAGGTACCAGCAAGGAAGATGATGGTGGTACATCTCTTCCTATGCACAATCCAATTTGCTGAAGGCATTGACCTGTAGAATATGTGAAGCAGGAAATGAAAAAACCTGCTCTTTTGGCAAAAAAAACCCCAGAAATGTCAGAAAATCTGATGTTAAAACTGCAAATCTACCGTGGAATTGCATGCCTGTTTTGGTCAATCAAGAAATGCACCCAAGCAGGGTCTCAGTGATTTCTACAGCCCAGATCCTCAAAGAGAAAACCCTTAAATAAATAGAGTAGATCAGACAATTTTACCCCTTCTGCCCCACATTTTCAGTGTAGTGGACACAACATTATGCCCATAACTCAAAACTATCTCTGTGGAGCAAACCTGATGCACTGTGCTCTAGTCTGAAATGCAGGTTCCCACAGTCTAACCCAGCAGGTTGTCCTGGCGTGGCTGAGGGTGATGACAGTGTCCTCCAACCCATGCCACAGGGAGAAGGGCTCTGCCAGTATGACTCCTGCTGCAGGAGGGGACTGGTCCCTGTGTGTCACTCATGTCAGGATCACCTGGACACCCATGTCCCAACATCAGTGCAGGCAGCACAGTGACCACCAGCCACTGCTTCATTGCCTTTTCTCTGCCCCTTCTCATCCCTGGATAACTCTTTCCCATAATAACTCCTATCTTTTGTGCATCAGAACAGACAATTTGAAGCTTTCTCCAGAACAGGGCAAGGAATTGGTATGAATACTAACACCAGACACAGTCGTTGAGGAAAATATCTTTAATATGCCTTTTACAACTGGAAGTGCTAATGGATTTCGTAGTAACAAAGCTGCAGTGGAGGTTTTACTGGCAAATCCTAACTTACTTGGAAAAGAGCAAGGAAGCCCCCACTGTACTATCTTCATGAAGTGCTAATGCAACAGGGATCCCCTGTACTTTGTGATAATTGAACCATAAAATAGTTCAGCTTTATCTATAAACTCTCTAGCGCAATGCTTTGAGTGTATAAGCGTTTACATTATTCCCAGAAAATTAGGTCAGCTTTTCACAGAGAAAATGTCAAATTAAAAAAAGAAAAAAAGAAGGGGAAGAAGTAATGAAGGGGGGGGGAAAGAAAGAAGAGGCTTCCTCTAAAAGAACTTTTCCATCCCCAGTCTGAAAATGTCACCGTATCCTCCCAAGAGCATCAGCCCCACTTGCAAGCCAGGGAGGGAGCAGGGCCGAGGACCAGTGGGCAGCATCCCCTGTCAGCTCCTTGGAGCTGGAACACAGCTGTGTTATGGCTGTGTCATCGCTGAGAGCGAATTAAAAGAGGTGGAAACATTAACTCTGTGGAATCTTTTCAGAAGCTGCTGGTGACTAAACCAGGAGATGCTAACAAAGGGAAGCTCTCAGCAAGGGTTTGGCACTTGGAGCGCAGCACGGGCTTTCCATTGGGCTGTTGTGAGGGTTAAAATTAATCTGCATTGTAAGGGGAGAAAGCCTCACAATGGATGTTTATTGTGGAGCAAAGCACCTGGAGATGTGTTGTGTTGTCAGAAGGCTCAAATAATTTAATTCTGAAATTTCACAGCCTATTGAAAGAGCCACAAGAGTCTGGCAGGGAACATCCCCGAGATCCTGAGCATCTCTGCAAAGCAACCAAAACCACTTGGAGGACAGTGGTGGCCCCCTCAGCAGACTTGCAAACTCCACCACAGGTTCGGTCTGGTGCACAGAAATGCAGATTGCTCCCCTAGAGAAGAGAGGGAATTCAGCTGGAGATCTGCCCCTTGCTGCACAGGAGCATCCCCCAGTTTGGCCTTGAAGCTCTGAGTATCTCCCCATTGGAGGGAGAAAGCACAGTTCTGGAGGAAGAGAGGTCAGGAGTGCAGGATGCTGCAGCATTTGGCGACTCACCATGCCACTTTCAATTTCAAAGAACATCCACAGCGCATCTGAAATATCCCAAATGTTCAGGCTGCCTGTTGTCTGAACTGGAAGACCTGAAGGATGCTGAAAAGGGAAGAAACAAATCTGGAGCAATGCACCTGTACAAGGGACACATGCTGTTCTTGTGAACTGCCAGGCTCTGCTCTGGAAACAGTCCTTGTGGGGTGGATAGGAAAAAGATCCCAAATACAGAGAATTTAGGCTATTAGAAAACACCTGCAAGTTTTTGTGGACACAGAGCCTGAGGAAGCTGCTCATGCAGGGACTGGCCACACACATGCAAGGCTGCAGAGCTGGTGTCTGATCTGATCCTGTGTTCTCTGGCTTCTCAGTTTTTCCCTTGGCTATTGGATTGCATTTAAGGTCATTTTTTTTGGATATTATGCCTAGGCTGACTGGCTCTCCTTTCCCCAGTGGTTGCTGCACAGGCTGACCATCACTCAGAGGCAGAGCACAGCTCCTGACCATGTGCTGTGGCTGGGCTGCAGCTTTCTGCCCAACATCCTGTGTGCTCCTGGCCTCTTCTCAGGAGGTCCCTCTTGCTGTTGAGTAGCTCTGACAGGACTGGCTATGGTAGCCATGGGATCACCAATGGCTTTGCTGTGCTGGAACAGGAGCTGGTGGTGGCACAGGCACTGCATTCAGGCAGCTACCACTGCGTGTTGCTATGGGCACTGATGCAGAGGCGAAACACAGGCTAAGCCATCGCTTGATTTTCTATTCAAGCAGCTCTTGAGTACTAAAGGAATGGCCATCTGCCAGTGTTTGTAATAGAAGTTCAGTATACACTGACATTCAGCAAATTGGTATTATATGCATTAGATCTGTGCTTTATGAGGTATTGCTCCATTTTGGAAATGTGCAAATTGACTGAAATCATGACTAAAATTTTAGAGGTGCCAATCTGCAGCTGCAAGCACACTGGCAGTGCCCAAATACCCAGGCAAAGCAGCAGGTCCTGCTATTTAAGTGTGTGTGTGCTGCAAAGTTGCCACCAGCACCAAACCCAGGGTCCCAGCTCACTGCTGGCCCCAGGTGGGATCCTTCCCTTGGGGTGGGCAGTGTCCCCTGCTCAGCTGAGTGCAACCTCTGCATGCTGGCAGCTCTCTAAATGGGGCTGTTATAACCTGCCCCTGTAGGGTCCTCTCCACGTGAACCTGACAGTCTCCTCATGAAGAATGTTTTGTGTCCATGGCCTCCCATGGCCCTCCAGCCTCCTGTGGGGTTGTAGGTGGGACCTTCTCTGTGGTCACCCCGTGCCCGAAGAACATGATCCCATATCCCCAATATCCAGCCTAAACCTTGCCTGATGCAGCTTCATGCCATTCCCTCAGGTCCTGTCCCTGGTCACCAGGGAGGAGAGATCGGTGCCTTCCCCACTGTTTCTCCTCATGAGCAAGTTGTGGACTGTTGAGCCAGAAGATACCTGAGCCAGACCAGAAAAAGTTGTGAAGTCTGAGGTTTGGGGGCACATCTGCTCTCTAAAAATTTTTCAACATTAAATATCCTAAATATACAGCAAATACATTCTTAAAGTCAAATTCACCCATTGTTTTTTCCTTTATGCAACCTATTGCCTTCTGCCATTTCTTCATGATTTGGACTTTTATGGCTGTTTGGAGCACTGGTGATAGTTTAGGGGAAAATTAAGTGTCCCAAGGCTGGAATAGCAAAGGCTGCTCCTCCAGGACCCCTGTGCATGATGCAGAGGCAGTACCAGCCCCAAATTGAGTCACAGCCCCTCCGGCATCCAGTCCTTTCCCAGTGCTGTGGTGTAGAATGCAGGAAGACAGGAGAAGGAGCTTTCACCCCGTAGCAGAGATGGAAAGTCCAAGCTTTCCCCTAGGAGAGCCAGGCTGAGGCGATGTGGCCCTGGCACAGACAGGTGCTGTGCCTGCATCCCAGCACCCCTTGGCAGGCACTGCAGCACTCTCACAGCATCCCACTCACAGCTCCAGGACGTGCAACAGCGACTTCGTGATCCGCCTCCAATGCTATGCCCCATTAACTCAAAGTCAGGCCTGATTACTGATTATCTTCCCTTATTTTGTGTGCACGTGCCAGGCGAGCAGTGAGGAACCGAGAGGATTTCCTGTTTGCAGCCCGGGCAGGGTTTGGGGACGTGGCTCTTGCACAAGATGAAAGAGAGGTGGCAAATGGCAGAGGGAATATGGTTCTTTCCCCAGTGCTGCCACAAAGAGAAGTCTGAAAGGCACTGATGTGACACGAGTCAAGAGTTATGTTTGTCTGCCTTTCTACACCATGATGAATTGCATATTATTTCCTTCATTAGTTTTAGGCTTCAACCACTTTGCAGTACAGACATGAATAAAAATACTGAGCGGTTTCAGTCTGGTGACGATTTTATTCATTGGTGCTACATGTCAGATAATAGTTGTATTCCACTTCTTTGCTCTGTGAGCTTTTCAAATATTTCACAGGCTGAGTCATTTATTAGGTATCTTCACACAAAGTCCTCTGCCTCTTCCTCTGAAAGGTAATTGTTTAAGTGGATTAGTAGCTTTCCCTGAAGATGGGTAGGGAGTGGCATAAAAGAACAACACGGCTGTGACACTCTTGTTCTGACCTTAGGAATATACCCAGAGGCTTGCTAAGATCATAGGCTGTTCCAATTATTGCCAAGGAAAATTAATATACCTTTTTATTCCAGCTAATACTCATTGGTGAAGCCAGGAAAAACACTGTGGTACAGAATATTCCTCCAAAAACAGACAAGTAAACACTGCTAAAAATCTTATGTCTTGGTTTATTCTGCCAAGTCTTTGCAGAAATATTTTTCATGTGCTGTTACATATTACTGAGACTTCAAATTAATTAAGCACCCACCTCACCCTGGGTGTGTAAGGGAAGTGTAATAGAAGAAGCAGACCCTTTAATGGGGTAAAAGCATCTAGCAGACAGGCTGAAAAATAACATAGGAACACTCAAAGGCAAGGGGAGATAAAGATTTGGGGGTTGACACACTTCACCTTCTGTGTGTGCTGCTTGTAGTGATGCTGGTAGCAGTTTTGCATCCTCTTTAGTACATCCTTCTGTTCCAAAACAAAAGATGGACTAAAGACTGAGGCTGCTGGTAAGTAATGAAAAGGTAAAGACCAGCTGTTCTTCCTAAATATGATGTTTTGCTCCTCAGTCATTCAGAAGCTTGTATGACATTGTTAAAAACACATCAGGGGTTTAACCCTTCTATCCCCCATTGCCAGGAAGGAGTTATGCAGAGCTAAGGGGTTTGTTGAGAGGTGCTTCAGGCTGGCTGGAAACAGGAGCAGGAGCAGCTGCAGGGGACAAGCATGTGAGGATGCCAGGGGGGAGTCAAACAAACCAGCAACATCTGTACAACTTGATATCGTGGGCATTGCAACCAGTGGCATTGATGAGTATTTGTAAAGATTTCACACGTCTCGAAAGCATTTGATATTGGTATTTCTCAGTTTAGAAATTTAATTTAAGAGGTCATTAGTATTTATTAAAAATTGATAGGGTGGCTATTTCCTGTTGTTAATGCTGAATGTTTAATACCTAGTATTAAAATAGTGATGTGAAAATGTCTCTCCATTTGGATGTGGAACATAAGGCGTGTGCTCACTCTCATCTCCTTGCTGTGTTTATTCCCAGTATCACCCAGCCCTCACCATGCACAGATGTTCCTTAACCCGGGGCCCATTCATGTTTCACCAGGAGCTTCAGAGATCAGCAGATTGCATTCATTTTCTCATTTCTTTCCCCTTAGCCCCCTCTTTTGCTCTTCTTCCCTGTTTTCTGTGTCCCTGTTTGCCCTCCTGCTCTCCTCCCCCATCAGTTCTCTGTCCTGCAGCTCAGACACAAGTACAGCAGTGCTGTCTGTGCCACATCCTGGGCCAAGGGGGACATTTGCAAGGACCTTAGTTCACATGGAGCACCTTGCTGCTTTTCCTCTCTTTGTGTAGCCACAACTTGAGAAAAAAATAATTATTATTTGTGGGTGAAAAGGTAATCTTTCTCTCCTCCCAGGGCTGAGTGGAAGGAACAACTGGTTCATGGCCAACCTCAGCAGGTGCTCTTGTCCTACAGATAAAACCACAACATTTTGCAGCCAGCAATAAAGGACAACCTGAGCATCCTGAGCATATGTCAGGGTGCAGCAAGGCAAGAGGGTGCTTTGAGTTAAACAGCTCAGTTTCCCAGACTCTGGCTCAAAGTCTGCACCTGGGATGAAGCAGTAGCCCTGCCTTTTCCATGCTCCTTTCTGGGATCAGGGCACAGAATTGCTGGTGGGGTTCCTGTCTTGCTGCTCTCTCTTTTCCCATGTTTTCTCTCCTAACACTATCCTGGCATTGCTCTGTGCTCGGCCAACCATGGGGCCCCAGAGTCTTCCAAACCCCCATGGGGCTGCTGCCTAATGCACTGCATTTAAGAGAGGTGGCAGAGATGAAGCAGAACTGTGAATGTGAGTGACCATTGCTCTGTTTGCTGGAAACTGTGATGTCCCCTGTGTTTCCCTGGTGGCCTGTGCTCTCCCAGGGGACCCACATTTCACTCGGGTGGTCACCTTGTTGCTGTGCTGAGACCCTCCACTCTACCGTCTGCACTCCTTTTCATCAAGATGGGTTTGAATACACCCCTTGGACTTTTGTGGTGCCTTTTTGAGTAGGACAGGCTACACTGAGGTTTCAGTCACACGAGAAGAGAGACACAGCTTCCCCAAACATCCCAGGTTGGATTGTGTGTTGAAGTATATATTCAGATGTATGGAGCTGGTGCTCTCTCTCTTTTATCGCAATTAATTGCATTAGGAATGCCAAACTCCAAATCCATGGGGATTAAAATGGCATTAATTTTGCAGGGGCTTCATTGTGTCCTTGCTTTTAAAGCCGAACTTCCCATTCACTGCAATAGGGACTTTTATGGGTGGCACCATGTGGCCCACAGAAATTAATCTTGTATTCTTTCAAGTTTCCCGGACTACAAGAGGAGGATGAAGTGTCACCACTCCTGGTTGTTTGTGACACATGATTATGTCCCTCACACAGGCACTGGCAGGTTGAGTGGTAGGGAAGGCAGGGAAACCCAGCAGCATCTGCAGAGCTCGCTGCTTATCAGGAATATACACTGGCAGCCATACTGTAGGGCAGCAGCAGAAAAACAAAGCAACAATCAAGGGAGCCCTTTGTGATGGATTAAAAGGCTTTAGAAATGTCTGAGCCATGCAGTTTTCAAGCAGTGACACTGCCAATGACTTCTTGACTGAAAACTAGAAAATGTGCTTACTGAGTGCACAGCCCGAGTTTTGCTTGTTTTCCCAAAGCCTGCCTTTTGTTAATGGCCTTTTATCTGAACAAAGTTTAGACACAGTCGCTTCATAAAGTGACCCTTTCCTTGAAATAAATCAGGTTAATAATATCAGAGCACTGCAGCCTGTGAACCGAATCAAGGGCCTGTGTGTTTCTCTGTTATTGGGGCATAATTTTCTTTTACAATCTACACCAAGTCTCTCTCAGCCTCTGTGTGGATCTCCTTTGTCTGCCCCACACCAACTCTCCGTGTTTTGGTCCCTGTCATGGGACTATGATGGAGGTGACAGGGGATCCAGAGCAGGGACAGTCACCATGGGGACCCTCCTTCCACCACTTCCCTCTTCATTTCTCAAAAATTTAATGTATTTGGCCAGTGTTGAAGGCTTAAAAGCATCCTCCTCATCAGCATCCTAGAACTTTATTCAGCCTGAGCTTATGTCACTGTAGTCTCTCCAGTATTTTATGAGGGGAAGCCAATCTGAGCAGGATGACTCACTGCTGGAAAGACAGAGCTCCAACCTCTCCTTCCCTGAGAGGGATGTCCATTGAGACACTTTTCCCACGGTCTCTCCTAAATTCTGGCTGACACAGAAGGGGTAAGTGGGGCTGGGGGTGCATGTTGGGGTCTTGGACCGCAACAAAACAGCTCCTGGTGGCTGTCACTTGTCGGAATGCATCAGCAATAGTGTCCCTGCAAACAGAGAGGTCCCTGAGCCCCAGCTCACCAAAGACCCTTCACAGGACTCAGGACCCTATTCAGGAGCCTCTGCAGCATTTCTGGGCATTCAGATTTTGGTGTTTAATTTCAAGAGAACTACGTGTGACCCAGAGTATCTCTTGCCTGGGGTTTCCTGCAAAATCAAGGGCCAGAAGGGGTTGTGGCAATGGTGATGAATGGTCTGAATGTGGTCTGTGCCCTTAAACTTGACTCAGCATTTAGCCAGGGATGAATAGAGAAGCAGGCAGTTTGTGCTTGCAGTGACCCGTGCTGCTGAGCTGGTCAGCTGCTGTGCTACAGACGTATTTTTGGCTTTTCCAGGGAAGCTCTTTTGTTATCACATCAAACTCTTCACTCAGCTGGCAGAAGCCATTCGAGCAGCTGTGAGTCTGGAAGAATCCAGCATACAAGAGCTGACTGCAAAGTTTGTTGTTTTCCTCTATTTTCTTCCCATTCTTGAAAGATTTGTACATAGTTTGGGATTTCTTTTGTGTGTTTGTTTTGTTGTGGGGCTTTTTTTTAAAAGCATGTGTTTGGTATGTGTTTCTAAAATAAATTAATTAGGCAGCATTAATAAGAACACTGATTATAAACTGACAAAAAATCATGAATTCTCCCAGCAGATATTTTAATTCATACAGCATAAATTCTTCAAAGACAGAGCCATTTCATTGGGCCAGGGGAGAAGAAAGAGAAAAACAATATCTGGGGCTCCAGGTGACATACTCAAAAGCAAAAATAGGCAAAGCAAATTTTCTGCTTTTAGTGCAAACCTTGCAAAACAGAGATTGCATTCAGAGTAAGCTGGTTAGGCTGGTCATACTCTAGTTGGTTAGGCAGGAAAAGTGCAGTCCACAGAAGAAGATTGTCTAAACAATCTTCCATTTTAATTTCTATCAGAATTGCTATGTTCTTGGATAATATGGACAAAATAACTACCCATTTCTTTGTGAGTTTAAAACACCAAGAATGAAGAAGACATGACTTCAGTCACCTCTCAGATGGGCAGAGCTGGCTTTTTTTAACTTAGTACCTTGGGAGCAATTGCAAGCTGGAATAGATAGGAATGAGTCTGTCCCTGGAAATTAATAGAGGGGCAATAAGTTTGTATTAATCCCTACATGTTTTCTACCAGGGTTTGGCCCAGAACAGTTTCAAAATAAAAGAATCCTTCAGTTATACTTGTGTAAATGTTCCATAACACCACCTAAATCAGTGGGGATTGGTCTGCAGTGATACCTGTGCACCTCAAATCAGACACCAGCCACCTTGCATACCTTAAGGGCACATAGGAATGTCAGACTTATGCAAAACTTTATATCCTTTCTCCAAAATCCTTAAGCCTTCTGACTTCTCTGGAATTTGAAAAGCCCACAGAGAAAACACTTGTCTGTGCCCTTGATTTAAATGAACTGGTTCTTCCAAGGATAAGCTATAAACAGAGAATTCAAGGCATGAATCAGTGATTCTCAATGCTTTGCATCCCAGTCCCACTGAATGGCCAGGGGACATTGGTGTCCAAGAGAGGCATGGGCTGGAAGATGCAGAGATATGTGCAGTGAGCCTGTACACTTGTCCCAGACACCTTTGTCCACCACGTGGACACAGATTCCTAGACAGTATTACATGCATGGTTGCCCTGGTGTGCATTGTCCAAAATTATCTGATGCGGGGATAGACACAGCAGAATGAAAAGATAGGAATGTAAGGTAACACTGGGGGTGCTGAAACAAATGTTTCTTGCCATATTTTGGATTGAAAGAGGACCATCTATCAGCAATCCTACATTGTAATTCCAACATCCATGCTTATGAGTTTAGAACAAGGTTGTTTCTCTGCGTCTGGAAAAAGAGTGTTATTTCACAAACCTGTGCCTTTCCCCAGCTCATGTTCCCTTACCTAACCCTAAAACACAAAGGTACAACAAATCTAACATTGATTACTGGATTTACAAGCTGTAATGGATAGAACAGATCAGCCCAAAAGCTGAGCTCAAGGGCAATGTAGGAGCAGCTGAAAGTACATTGCTTATCATAGTAAGTGCACTTACAAGAACCTGTGGAGAAAAAGCACAATGAGTGTTTGCTTCTTTAAGACAGAGCAAATCTCAAGTGGGTAAGAGGAATGTCTCTAATGGCTATCAGCTTTTTGAAGCCGATTCCTAGGAATCTGTTGTTGGGGCAAAATTCTTGAAAGGTTTTCCTGGGATACTTATTCCTGCTCATTTCCACAATTTCAAAAATCATAATATACCTGTTTGAATGACATTAAATGAGACACTTAAGGAACTTTCCGTTCTTATTAGCTGTGGGACTCCCAAAAAAGTGACACAGGGACCCACAACACTTCCAAGTGGTGGGGATGTATTTAAGACGCTGAGATTATCTGTGCATGTGCCTCCTCTTTAATAGCTCCACAAAGTGCAATTCCTTTGGCAATATACTCCACTTCTAAACAAGATTCCCAACTGCTCTTCATGCTGTCACTTGTTTGTATGTTCCTTTAGATAATGCAGCTTCTGTATGTTTTGTTATATGATCCAGAAAAAAAAAATCTGTATTATCTTAAAGATCTTTTAGACCCTAAATGATTCTATGATTCTATATATACATACTGCAGGCTCCCATTAACCCTCACACAGGCATGCAGCTACAGATACTGCCTGAAAAGGTACCTGTGCTGCTTTCCTTTACTTCACCCAGGGGTCCAGGATGACCTAAGCAGAGGTGACACACGTGATACACTAATTTTTCTGCCTCTCCCTGCTTTATTTCACCACATGGCAGCTGGAGGAGTCAGGGCGGACATCTGAAGTGTGCCGGTGCTCAGTGTAAGTTCTCTGATCTGGATTCGCAATCAGCGAGGAGAGCCCTGCTCAGTAATCTGCTTGTAAAGGCTGCCTCTCCACCTCCCCATCCCCAATCCAGGAGCCTATTAAATTAATGAGACAGAAGTCAGAGCAACAGCAGTCAACATGTTATGTGTGTACAGCACTGGTGCTGTTACAATGTGCCTGTTTTTTCTCCTGGGATGTTTAATTTCCGCTCCTCAAATGAGCTGCAAAGCTGTGAAGCCTGGCAGTGTTCTTTCTAGACACTCTGTGATGCAGATAATGAGGGTACTGATAGGTGCCTAGGAGACTGTGATGGCTCTAAGCACAGCTATGGTCTGATAATGCTTTATGCCAGTAGTGTCACAGCGGAACCACTATCATCCCTCAAGGAATGGTTCATCTTTATGTGTAATACAGCAGCTGTCACCTAAATGGCTAATGGGGAAGCAAAGTAGAACCTTAGTGCTAGTAATCTTTGTCACTTAATAATTTTAAAGGTATCAGACTTCAGTAGCTCCTGCAAGTTCCAATAAAAAGTGTGCTCGCAATTCCTTTTTTTTTTTAATTATTATTTTGTTTGCTGCGGATTAAATGTAAATTGAGAAATCCGCGATGCAGCTCCGTGCAGATCTAATTTAGTATAATTTGAATAGCCACGTAATTAAAATGTATTATAGGTATAAGATGCTGGGATGGTGGAGTGTCTGCATTTAAGAGGAAGATTTATTGGGCTCACTGCATCCACAGTGAACCTTCCACAACCACATTAGCCAACATCTGTCGGGAAATGTCAAGACACAGGGCATAAGACACATCCTCGCCGAGTGGATGGCTGCATGCACTGCAACAGCAGGCTAAGAATGTACAGCAACATTTGCAGAAAAAGCTGCTGAGGAAGAAGGTGTCGTTCTCAACTCCTTCAGTGGGTTGCACAGAGTTTA
Source organism: Campylorhamphus procurvoides (assembly GCA_013396655.1). Lineage (NCBI taxonomy): Eukaryota > Metazoa > Chordata > Aves > Passeriformes > Dendrocolaptidae > Campylorhamphus > Campylorhamphus procurvoides. The sequence goes on along the minus strand of WBMV01001828.1, from coordinate 289,365 downwards.
TGCAAAATATATGCATGGCTACACACGTGCATGCGAAGTAGAGCAGGTTAAGGGGTATATTTGTGTTGTATGAGCATGCAGGGAGAGAGGGGAAACATGCAAATACAGAGAGATGCTTCTGTAGACTTTTCCCCAATTAATGCTGGTTTCCCACAGTGCTAGAACTGCAGTTGCATTCAATTTATGAAGGCAGGTAATGATAATAATTAATAGGGCAGTTGACACACATGATGTGAGTATTGACACTGCGCTATTAGTGTTTCCTAGAAGATTATTTTGTTTGTTTTTCCTTAAGTGCTCCAGATTAGAGCCGGTGATTTAGAAGGCTGGGGCACCGCCTTCTCGAGAGGAGCCGAGCTCATTTCCATCACACCTTCCGACAGGCTGATAATCTCCGGGGAGTTAACACACTTAGGCTGCTGAAGGTTAAGAGGAGAGAGGTGCTGGGATGTGTGTGTCCAGTAATTGTCCGCGGGATGAGTTACAGACCCCGACGGCCCACAATTCAATCCGCACCCAGAGCTACAAATGCTGAGAGGATAAATCAAAGGGCATTTCTCCGGATTCGAGGAGGGAAAGAGAGGCTGAATAGCCGTTTATTCAGCGCCAGAAAAATAGCAGGATTGCTAGAGCAATGTCAGAAAAAGCAAGGGATAGGAGAGGGATCATTACAACACAGATTGCTGTGACCTTCCCTGAATATTTAAGGGAAAGCACTGCGTGGAAAACACCAGCAGCTCGGAGCGCTGTGGCAAGCGGTGAGCTGAGTTTGCTGCTGGCTGGGCTGCTCGCCTGTCTGCATGTGCAATTATTCTTTTGTGTGATGCGGAGCCCCCGCGGGTCAGGTGCAGGCAGCCCTGAGCCTGCTCTGAGCCGGCAAAGGGATGCTCAGCCCTTCCACGGCTATGGCAGAGGAATAAAAGCATGCAGGGCAGGGGTTTTCCTTCCTTCTCGTCTTCTTGCTGTGTATTCATAGGGTGTTGGCAGCAAGGAGGAGCTGGGACCATGGCTGGTGTCTTAGACTTGATCTAGGATATGCAGAGCAGTGGTGATGGAGCAAGGAGCAAGTGAGAAATTACTGGTGACCATCCAGGCTAGGGACACAGGGGACAATTTCAGAGGGGACAGGGCAAACAGGCAGGTCAGTGGCACACAAACCCCCCTTTTAAAAAAATACAAAACATACTTTAAAAGAAATGCTTTAACTGCTTGGGTGCATTGGTGGGTTCTAAATTAGCCTCAATAAGCAAGAAAAGAGACCTGACTTCTGGTTTGAGGAGAGTCTGAGGAACAGGAGAGCGGTGAAAATCTGGGCTCAAGGTGTTAAAGTATAAAGGACAAACAGAAACAATAATGCAGACCTTATAATGTAACTGTGGGTTTGGACTTCCCTGGATGCTTTCTCCAGATTGAGAGGTGGGCAAAAATACATGATTAAAATAATTCAAATATTTGATTAAAAAGAAAAAGTGCACCTAGAGTTTTCCAGAGGAAGATCATTGCCATGGTTATGATGGTCACCTTGCACAGGAAATGAACACAAGGGGAGGGCATGGTCACAGAACAAAAAAGCTGAGAAAAGTGTTATTATTAACATTTCTACATAATTGACAAACACGGCCTGGAGATGCCAGAGGACTTATTCAGTAGAATAATATCCTTTTCATTTTTGTCACAGTCACGAGGGACCTCACCAACCCTCCACACCTCCCAGTCAATGAGCTTCAGAGCCCTCCTTTGCAGCTCAGCTCCAGAGATGTGCCTTGTGATATGTCCTTGACACTGGTGTTGGGATGCCTCTTCACACCTCTCTTGACATAGACAAAGAAACTTGGAGGACAACAGCGTGCCTGGGAGAGGTGACCTCTAGACAAGGCTTGCTAAAATAGGAGGGACATTTGACCCCAGTATCAGTAACAGGTCACATCCTGCTCAGAGGAGAAAATCTCCCACCTAGGTTCTAAATCTGGCTGAAGACCACCTTATGGCATCCCTCACAGCTGGACCCCCTGATCCATATGCTGCAAAGGACACTGGCCACATGCCACCTCTCCATACGCTGAGGTTGGGACCGTGCCATATTCATTCTCCTGAGCCTGCTATTCCACTCCTTTATTCCTTCTTTCTTGAAAAGAGTGAATTTGCAGCCTCTGGGGAGTCGTCAGCTCTATTTCCACCACTTGGCAGATAGGAGGACACTTAAATAGAATAGCACAGTGCGTGCTTGTGTTTCCTATTAAACTGGAGGTATGAATTTGTATTTCCAAAACCACAGGGTAACTATGTGCCTGGGGCACATCTTCAGGAATAGGAATCAGCGCAATCCCCTCTCCTGGATGTTTTTGTCTTCACGTAGCAGGCAGCAGTGCAGGCAGAAGAAGGAAGGTGGACTTTTCTCACTCAGGCAATCACCATGTCTGGGGTTCAGTCCAGTCCATCCCAGGTTCTCTGTTTCAGCATCTTTGAAGCAGAGATGATAATACTTTCCACCCTCCTAAAATACGTGCATAAAGAGATATTTGAAAGGGAAGAGACTGGCTTTTATTAGATTGACTGATTGAACTGGAAAAAGTTTCAGGCACAGAGCCTTTCTGCAGGCTTGACGTGGAAAGCCATTTGCAGCCCTTGATTCAAAACTAAGAGAAATTGCACCCAAAACTTGTCCACATTTTCCAGCTGCATCTGCTTCTCTAATAAGAGATACCACCCCTCCCAAAGAACCTCATCTCACACCCTTCATCTGTTGTAGCTGCACCAGCACTTCTGCAGCTGGAATTAGTGTCAGAGTTAAGTGCTATTGATGAGACAGTGGAGAAATGCACATGTAAAGCCCACAATGGAGAACAGTGGAAAATCTAATTCTAAGGAATGCATTTCTCCTTCCCCCCATTTTTCCACATGTAAACCCTGGCTGTTCACTGGAAGATCATTAATCATGCTGAATTGTTGTGTTATGCCTACATATGTAAAGCATAAACTCCTGATGAGTTCTCCTGCAATTTAGCATTAATTAATGTCCACTTAGTATAAAATGTGACATCATATTTTAGGTCAGCTCTTCATTTTTATTGCAAACCGTAAACATAGTGCAGAGAGAAAAAAAAAGGAGGATATGATTTTCCTGCAGTATCTCTCTGACATGTTTACATAAAATATAAAGCCAATATATTATTTGGCTTCAGATGTTTTTCCCCACTGTGTGTTCTGCACAGCCCTGTGTACTGTGTGTGCTGTGCCACACACAGAGCTCTGTGACACTTGTAGGGCATCGATTTCAACAGCAACATAAGCTTTGTGAGAAATTTCTACCTGCAATTCAATCAAATATACTTAAAATGTTTCCATTGCACCAAATATCAGCTGATACACCTCTTATTAGTATAAATGGTGTAGATTAGTGTCAGGCATTTTCAACAGTGAAGAAATTACAGAAGCCTGCATGGCTCATTAGGCTCTTGTTGCATGTTAAAGAGGGCCAGACCTTATTAATAGGAGGGAAAGCGGGAAAAAAAGAGAGTATAATGGGAAAAGTATTAAATAGCTTTTTTAAAAAAGAAAGCTCTCTGGTTTGGAGAAAAATAAAAGCATCAATTAACCTCTTCCAGTCTCTGAACACTTTCTAAAGTCAATTTAGCTTTGTTTCTACAGGATATATGGATTACAGACAAAGACCTCAAGCAGAGAAAAACTGCTCACAATCACACTGCATCACCAAGAAGGATTTTTGATGATTAAATGTTTTACACTGTTTATTTGTGCCACTTTTTACATCCTGCATTAGGAAAGCATCACTGTTTAAGTCAGGATGTACACCCATATTTAAGTTGAAGCTCTTGCTTATATCCTGCTGAAGGGAATATAATTTGAGCATTTGTTCCTGGGTTAGCACTGGTGTAAGCACATGCTGAGGTGAAGACAGGGTTTAAAATACATTTGAGATCTTACTGTAATTGGGGCCTCCATCACACTGGTCCTGAACCAGCAGAGACTGACACATCATCTCTTGACACACAGACAATGCCTGCCTCACCACCCTCACAGTAAAGAATTTCTTCCTAACATCCTAACTTCTTTCAGTTTAAAGCCATTCCCCCTTGTTTTATCACTTCATGCCCTTGGCAAAGTCACTCTCCAGCTTTCCTGTGTGCCCCCTTTAGGTACTGGAGGAATTCTCTAAGGTCTCCCCAAAACTCTCCTTTTTCCAGGCTGAACAGCTACAACTCTCAGCCTGCCTCTTCATAGGAAATGTGCTCCAGCCCTTAAACTATCTTAGAGGCCCTCCTGTCTTATTCTGACAAGTCTATATATGGATTTTTTGTTGGGGACCCCAGAGCTGGATGCAGTATTACAGGTGGGATTCCAGGATGTTGAAGAGCTCACAGAAAAGGTAACCAAAAGCCTGTTCTCCTTGGGGCAGTGAAGGAGACCTTGCCTCCTCTTCGGTGCACCAAAATTCAGCCTTGCTGTTGATGCTGAGAGAGCTGGCACTTGTTGTCCTCCTTAAACACTCAGTGGCTGGCACTGGAGGAGCACCACGGCAGGGTCTGGTCACCTGCTGGTGCTGCACGAGCAGAGAGTGATCTGCTGTATCTCTAGGATTGCATTTTTGGGTTTGATTTGTTTTTCCAAGACAGCTTGCTGTTTATTATCACGGCTGCCAGCACACACACTCTTGTGTTAGACTTGTCCTAAGGAGGGAGAATGTGGCAGTCACCATGCTGGCAGGAAATAGATAAATATAAATGAGTTTGAAAATCATAGATCTAAACAAACTACGCTAAATATGTGATTTTTCTAGACTTGTTTCCCTCTGGGCCTGACGTGCCTCGTGATGTGAACACAGAATGGGAACATATTGTACCCCTTGGCCAAGGAGGTCCAGGTTTTCACGCACTGCATTAGTGGGGTGAAGTTGCTTCCAATTTGAAGCTGAAATCAGAGCTAAGTTAGTGAGCTACGTCCAATGCCAAGCACCACAGATCAGCATATTGAGTATTATACATTTTTTTTCCCTGTGTGATTAGCATTTTACTTGAGTCTGAGACATTAATCAATAAAAGCAATACCCTGTAAACAGAGCAAAATGAAAAAGCAAGTGCTGCATTTTAATAATATAAATAGGAGATTGTGTGGCATGAGGGGCCAAGGCACAGCCTGCAATCTGAATACCATCAAAGGGAAAAGAATTGAAGGCAAAGGAAATTTTCAAGGCTGATTGCACACGGATGCAAAAAAAAAATAAAAGAAAAAAGTAAAGAAAGATAAAATATTGAACACTGGTTAGTGTGGGGGATGTGAATGAAATATTTTATTCTGCTCATTTTTAAAAAGTTTATCCTTGCTGATGTCTGTTTTAAGGGAAGAGAGGTGAGGGGGAACCCAACCCCTGGACTCAATAAATTAAGTAGAACAACATAGAAAATATACTTTAAATACCATTGTTAAAGCAGGGCTAAGTTTTTATTACCTCCATTTCACAGGTTTTGTTCTTTAAAGAACATTTGCAATGATTACTTAAAAAAAAGATAAAAAATTGAGATTTATCTCGTTGTCTATGGCACAAAATGCCACGCTGGAAGGCTGAAAACAATAGTCAGCTGCTGTTCAGGGCTCTCCATCCCCGGAGTGCTCTGGGAAGCTGGTGAGTGTTGGCTTCCAGCAGAAAGTGCTGTGGCCATGCCCTGGTGCCAGCGAGGCTGGGGAGAAGCCAGAGTGGGAGCCAACATCACCTGCCAGCTCATCCCAGCCTGCATCCAACAGGTCACACTGCCACCAGGCAGGGCCATTTCCCAGCAGAGACCCCAAAAACCAGTGGCAGACCATCAGCTTGCTGTGGCCAGGGGGTTCAGCAGATCTGGGGGATCAGGGAGGGATACTGGGCTGTTCTTCCAGCCACCTCAGGGCTCCACAGCTCACTGAGCTCCCAGCGAGCTGGGATGTGCCCCGTGATGTCTTACCCCATTGGGGTGGCATTCTGAGCCTTTAAAACCATGATGCCACATGGCAGGATCATGGCATTGCCCATAGCTAAGCCATACAACTTCAGCAGGAACTTTTTGCTTACTTTTCTCTTAGTTCCTGCTTTACTTGATCACTGCATTTATGATTGAGAGGAACTTAACATTAATCTAATGGTTTCCTTCCCTATTTTTGCCCTCTTGCCTTCTTCTCCTCCCTCTTCCCATCCTTCATATTCTCAGTGGTGTTGCCACAACCTGGGGAACAACTCTTATCCATGAGCAGATTTATTAATTAGCTCCTTCTAGAGCTGCAGCAATTAGCAGGGTGAGCTCTCAGCATTTGTCTCCTGGAGGCCCCACACAAAGACTTGCCGGTTGGCTATTCTTTTTCTCTGCAGCAAAAGACTGGGGTTTGATTTGAGAAGAGATTTCAAATAAAAAAAGGTGAGGAAAGAATATCCTGAGCTGCATAAAGCCCCTGGGAGTCCCCTCTAAAAAGGAAAGGGTGAGCTTGAATTTCCTTCTACTGCAGCTTTGAGAAGATCTTGCCCCAACACTGCTTGAAGGTGATTGCTGCCTACCTTGCTCCTCCTCTCCTCACATGGATTCTGGTATCATGACACTTTCCATCACAGTTAAAAGGTGTTTCTTTCCATATGAGATAACCTAGGTGGTTTTTAACTCTTCCTAATCTGTAGACCCCTAAAAATTTCTAGTGAGAAAGGGTCTCTCCTACACCAAACTGAAGTCCCCAAACAGGAAGCTTTGTGTCCTTCAGTGAGCCCTTTAGGAGCAACAAATGGGCCCAAACAAGAAGAAGACAATGTCAAATACCTCCACATTAGGGATGCAGCAATGAAATAAGCTGACATCTGAAAAGCTCATTGGTAACTCTATAGTTTACTAAACAGAAAAGTGTTTCTGCTGGTGGATTCCTCTCTTGGAAACACAGGAAACCAACCACGAGTCTTGGCATGATTGGACATCCTTCCTCCTTCTCTTCTTCCTTCAAGTTTTGCCTGTTCTTCAGAAAATGTTTGTGCTGCTCATCACTTAAGCGTGATCAAAATGTTCGCTGCTACACAAAAATACCAATAAAAGGCCATTGTAGGCAATACAAAAAGTGACACGCTATTAGTTTGATCCTACAACACGGGTGTAAGGCTGCAGCTGCAATGCTCACACTGTGGGACTGAGGTAAAATATAATAGCAGAGCAGATGTGTTTCCCTGCACAGCATGGAATAAAAAGAAACATCTGGCCCTTGGCCCCTAAAGGATATTTCTCACAGAGAAGAGTAAATTAAGGGTGCATTGAAGATGTAGGGACTCAACTAAAGGGAGCTGCTGCCTTAGTAACCATGTCTAACCCAGATCCCAGCTTCTGATGCATAATGCCATTTAAAATATAGGGCAAAATAATGGCATGTAAGATAAATGCAACCAAGTGCAGACATCACATCAATATATGTTGCTGTCTTGCTCAAACAAATAAGTAAACAAACAAAGGAAATATTTTTAAACACTAAACATATGCCAGTTATATTGCTGCAGGATAAAACATAGGCTTTTTTAAAATCTATTGAGTCATAAATCTCTGTATTTCCCTTTGTGTTTGATCTCATATATTACTCGGAGTTTCTAAAATGATAACAAGGCATGCATTAAAAATATTTCTCTTATTGTTACATTTCAAGCACGTTTACTGTTAGCTGCTTAGCTTCATTATGTATCATAGTCTGAATCTACAAATCAAGTATAATTAGACTTGGAGAACTGATTGGATTTCTAATTAAGCTACATTGGAAACAACAATGCACAATCAGTAAATATTCTGACTAGGTACATTTTAAAGAGCAACTCTTGGGCTTTTTGCTGATGACTAGACACCAGTGTCATTAAATTTGTTGGTGGCAAGCAAATTTTAAAGCTAAAATAGAGGCAATTAGTAAAGATCTTGAAATATTTAATCACGTTTGTCCAATTAGTGTGCAATTAGGCAATGGTGTGGCGTGGGACAAACATTCTGCTTCACTGTTTGGTAGAGAAGGATCCCTTTGAAATTTTGCTATTTAGTTTATTGATATATAAAAAGGAAGTTATGGTTGTAATTTCCAATTTAAAAAAATACTGTGCAGATGGTCTGACTATATATTTAACAATGTTAAACAAAACTAAACAAGGGAAGCATGTTACCTGAAATTACACAGCTGTGATCAGTGAATAAGCTCCAGATCACATTAGATTACAGCTGTGGGCATCTTGATCACAGAAAGTGCCAGGTAGTTGTGCTGGCAAAATCAAAGCTAAGGAAGTTGGCCTGTCACAGCTCAAGATGATATGATTATTTTGTCCTTGACTGAAAATGCACCTTTTTCTTTGAGCTTTGCCTGGTTGTTTTGCATTCCTTCCATGAAGCTTTACGCTGGCAGGTTTGCTGTGGGAAGTCAAGTGGTAGCTTTTCATGAATAAGCCACTTAAGTATTATCTTGACTTGCCTTCTACTTGGGCATCCGACTCCCTTTTTTGGCAAATTTTAGGCTCTCTTTTCAAACCAATCACAACATTTATTATTTGATTTGCAAAACTTCAACGTGATGTTTGGGCTGGCATGTGGAATGCTGCTGTCACACATCTCAAGACACAGCCCTGCACCGACAGGGCTATTATATTGGTATTTTATCAATCACCTTGCTCTGTTTGGCCACAAGCAGACAGTCAGGGAAGCAGTGCCAGGGAACGTCCCCAGGTGCTGCAGCTCAATTTTCCGCATTGTTAAATTGTTAGAGCAGCCCTTGGCATGGTGTTCACTTGGGTCAAGTGTGACTCTCCCCAGCCATCCCTGAACACAGCTCTGGGTGGACCCTTGCCAGGGATCATTCCCAACAGGCACTTTGGGAGGGAAGGAGGATTAGGAGAATGGATGTGGGCCATCATGTGCCAGCTGGCCTCTTTATCAAAGTGCATCTCCCCTTCTGGAGCCCACAGGTTCAGGAGGAGGGAATTGGAGGGAAGGTGTGTAACAGCACTGACCAGGCATGACGTGGACACCAGCCTGGAGCCCTGACTTCCTTCCCACTGCAAAGGCCATCTTGTGTCCAGCTCATATTCAATACGGACTAAGAAACAAGAAGAGACTCCTCCTTCCCCGAGTGGTCATAAAAGCAAGAGATTTGGTTTAGCTGCAGTTTGGATTTGGTTGCCAGATAACTTCTCTTTTTAAAGAAAACAGATGATCAAATTTTAATATGTTTTTCTATGTATTTCTTATAAATGCTATAATTTCTGAAATGCTGGCAAGCTATTGTGGTTTTAAAATTGTCAATTTTGCTTTCGTGTCTGAGAAATTTTTCTTTGATTTCAGGATTGAAAAAAATACTGAATATAAAGCAAGTAATACTTCCTTGCAATGTTATGCTTTGTTTGCTTGTTTGTTTTCTTTGACAGATACAGACCTGGAAGTTCAAAGCAGAGAGTTTTGTCTTGCAGCCAGGCTGGTGTTTCCAGGAATTTTATGAACATATAGAATTATCAACATGGGCATTGCTTTGAGCCCCCTGTAAACTTGACTGTAGGGGAGAGATTTTGAGCCCTACTGTGAAGTAAACTTTGTGGTACATAAACCACACAAGATTTAAATTGTGATTATATTGTGAATAAGAATAATTGATAATATTTGTTGTGATTGTTTCATACATAGGTACATGACATCCTCAATAATATTTTTGGTCACATTTATGTTTATAGGTATGCACTGATTCACAAAAGAGTCAAATGTCTACGGATGTAAAAAATAAGAGCTGCAGGTCTTCAGTATGTTGGCAAATTTGCTGCCAAATCCTATATGGAAAAAAGGTGTGGAAGCAGTTTCTTATGGTCTCCACCTCACCACATCTTTATTCCAGTAAGGGATTAGGAAACCAAATCAAGAGGCTGAATGCCAGAGCCTTGACTAGCCAGCTGCAGAGGTAGCTCAAGAGGAGATACACCTCTTACAGTTAATGTCTTGTGAAAATCACACAGGTCCCCATAGGGGTTAATACAACATTTACAGCTCTGACTTACAATGTTCTTAGTCCCTGGAGGAGAATGGGGTCTTTTCACAGCTTTTAAACAACTAAGGAAAAAAAAAGCATGTCTAGTTGGAGAAAGTTAGTATGACCAGCTTTAAACTGCACTTCAGGGGGAGTACTTGTGTGTTTATATCCAGATTGTGTGCTGAACCTTCTCAAACTGCAACCTCAACCCTCAGGCATATACATATACATATATATGTACTCATGTAAGTGAGTATCCATGTATATGTGTGTGTACATACACTGTGCATTTATAGGGACTTCAAAAAGGAAAAGAATGTTGGGGAATTTCAGAAAAGGAAACCCCTGTTTATTTGGGAATGGAAAGAAAACCACCACTTCAATAGCGATTCATACACCACTGTCAAAGCCAGCTCTGGGTGGATGCACAGACCTGCAGGTTCTCTGTAGTGGCTGAATTCCTCCCAGTGTTGTCTTTATCAAAGAGGTAAATGCAGATTCAAAAAAAAAATTGCTTTGATGTGCAAGACATCACAGAACAGCAGCTCCATTCATTGCAGAGAGAGTCCATTATTTAAGTCTCTCAGGCAACTGTACAGAGTCTCCATAAAGGGAAAAATAACAGGACTGTGGAAATAAAACCTCCAACAATATGCATTCTGCCTGTTTCTGGAGTCTTTCCCTCTGTTTTTCATGTCTTGATTCTGTGAAATTATATTAGGCTTGGGCTCATGCACAGACAGTCTCTGATGGGCAGTCCCTCCTGACTGAATCCTACCTGTATCCTTGCCAGACTTTTCTGTCCCTGCCTGCAAGAGTGAAGGAACATATTGGTAAGAGGCACCAAAGGCTCACCACCTGCCTTTTGTCCTTGAGACTTCCCTGTGGCTTAGCTTATCTTTTGCTCCTGCACTTGCAGCAGATCTCAGGCCCCTCTGCAACTCGAAGGGATGGGGCAGCTCTGGCTCGGTGTTATTGGGGTGCTGTGGGGTGAGCTGGGCTCATCCCCTGGGGAACACCCCCCATGGGGATGTTCATGTACGGATATGGGAGTGGCAGGAGGGAGCTGGGGCAGAAGGAAAGGGGAAATGAAGCCCTGCTCAGCCCTACAGTGGCAGGAGTGCCATCAGACCAGCCAGGTGATGCCTCATCCAGGCACTCTGCTGCGAGAGCAGGGGGAGCAGAGTTTCCCCATCTCCCCTCTGTACTGCCATAAACCATGCCAATGTGTAGAAAGGGTCTGTGAAATTAATTATACTGTGAGTGCTTGGTAACCAAATGAATTGTAAATTGTACATTATTAAAACAGCATCAGAGCACCGACTGATCTATTATTCTTTAGGGAAATGTATGAAGATAAGAGCTTTATATGCTTTCAGGGTCTTTGCAGCCACCACACAGCCAGCTTCATAAGAAAAAATGTGGCAATATTTCGTTACTGCCTGAGTTGCAATGGACACAATACTGTATTGTTTATTTTTATTACTTTGTCTCATATTTAATAGATGAGACACTATACAGCACAAGTGACATGTATGTGCCTGGTCCCTTCTGTTTATCCTGTTTCTGATTGCATTTGAGATTAATCACCCTCATGTTTGTGTAAAAACCCAAATCTGCATGTGCAGAAAAGTGAGATAAATATTAAGAAGTATGTCCTTTTGCCCAAATCTTGTAACTACCAAGATGCACAGCTATTGTTAGCCAATCATTTTGCCTGCATGTTGCTCCTTGATGCTTACCTGTCTTTCAGTCTCCAGGAATTGTAAGAGGGCTCAGTGGGGAGCTGTATGTTCAGAAAAATCTTTTAGATTATAACAGGAAAGACAAAACCCCCCAAGGGTTTGGGTGTGCATGCATGTTTTCCTCCTTTTATTCCACAATGCATGGCCCACTTCACCTTCCCCTCATGCAGTCTCTGATATCCAGGAAACCTTGTTCTCCTGTGGGTACTGGTGTCTTCTTCATTAATACCCACTAAAACCTGCATGCCCTCCCTCCCAGTGATGCTGGCTTGCTGTAGGACTCCTTACAGGTAATCCCTCATACACATCACCTAGTGCTCATTTTCATACCTTGCTCTCAGCAGAAAGATACATGTCTTTTTACAAACAGGAGAGTGGATGGGAGAAAGGGAGAGCTTATTTGTTTGTTTGTTATAATGCCCCTATTGAAGAAAGGGAGGCAGAAGCTACTCCAGAATAGCTTTTCCCACAAGGTCTCCTTTATATTCCTCCTTGAAGGAAGAGAATGCCCTATCCATGCTTGTCAGTGAAGGGCAGATAGAGCTGAAGAAACATTCTCCTCCCTCCAGCTGGAAACATCTCCTGACCAAGCTGCTCAAGGCAGTGCTCTGTTGGTTTCTACAGGCACCACATCACTGACAGGCAAGCTTTGGGGACTGTCATACACTAACCCTAAGTGCTTTTTTCTCTGGTGCAGAGGACCAGTGACATCCTCCTCCTTAGAGAAGGCCTGTCAAAAAGTTCTCCTTTGATTTCAAGACCTAGATGGGCATTCAGCAAAACACTCAACTCAGTCAGTCGAAGATATCGTTTCAGGTTCAATGAAGACTCATTTAAAGTAGTCCAAAGAATCTCAGGGCTTGGTCTCACCTTTATTCAGGCACAGGAGCCAAGGAAATTTCCCTGCCTAAGGTATTTCCACAATGGACTAAGGCATATTTGCTTGTTTTCCAAATTTTTTCAGAAGAGAGAGAACTTATATTTTAGAGAACTTGCATTCTCCAGAACAACTCTCCTAACTCTGTTTAACAGTAGGAAATGCGGCGCTGCCTTTCCCGTCCCTCCTCGGCCCCGCAGGAGTCCCCAGCATCTTTCTGGAACGCGCTGCCTGCGCTCCCCGGGCAGCTCTGCCAGGAGATGCACTGCGCCCTCAAATTCAAGAGAGGGCAGCATTTTCCTTAGGCTGCTCCCTTTCAAGGACCGGGACGACTCCCAAGTGTGTGCAAGAATGTCAGCAAGTGAAAAGCGCCCGTCACAAAATACACGCACATTCGGAAAAAAATAAAGTTAATGGGAGAAATGAAATGTTCTTAGGACTTATATATATAAAAACAAATACCCCCCCCTTTCCTCCCCTCCATACCCAAACAAGCTCTTAATGGCTCAACGCTGTTAATGAATACATCCCATCTATGTCCAAGGAATTCTTTGCAGTCTGTTGTGCTGTCTCTGCATCACACCACGATGACTTTGTCACCAACTTTTGCACTGCAATAGCTAACTAATAATCGACAGATGCACCACGGGTAAATACCATACATGAATGAAGTGCTAAACTGTGCCTGAGGTAATGAAAGAATTCCCTGCCCTCTCATTAAAGTCCCGATTCAACGAAATTCTTCAAACTATGTTTAAAATGCTGCCAGGCTGTTATTTTTGATTGCTTACATATCTGCTTAAAAACTGGCAAAACTAATGCAAAGCAAACAACCAGTTTTGTGACGTAACCCCAAAATATGTGAAATAATCATGCATGCAGAGAAAGTATGCTCCTTTCAGCTGCCTGTGAAGAGCCCATACAATGTTTGCTCTGCTGGAACAGCAGCACAGCATTGACTTCTACAAGGAAATTCTAAGGAACCAGACATATTTAAAGTACACACTGGATTGTCAAAAAGACCTACAGGGCACCCAAGCATAATGCAACACTTTTTAGTTTACCCCCTCCTCAACTTTTGGTGCAAGGTTGCCCTCCTGAAATAACTATACTGTCAGCACTGTCTCGGGCACGTTCAGCCAGGTTGCCTGAGTTACAGAAGAACCCAGGACAGGCCAAATACACATTTTCACTCTCTGTTTGCATCTAACAAATAACAGATGTTGCAATACTGAAGACACACACCTGATGTGATTAACAAGGGATTTCTAAAATATTTGCCCCGACAGCCACCCTGCCATCAACCATGTACTTAAGGAAATCTGTACAAAGGGAAATGTTGTAGCAATTCTGCTTCAGATGGAGCAAGCTGCTTGAAATAAAGGTTTCCTGTGTGACCTTGGGCTAAATCTGCATTACCAGAAGAATGTAGACCCAAGCTTGAGAATACTTGTTTCCTACCACCTTTAATACCCACTCCAGAGTCCCTGAAGGAGCCTGTGGAACCCAAGACTTGGTGCTGCTGTCCTCACAGCCCCTGCCATGTGACTGTCCCCGGGGTCCCTGAGATGTGCCAGCTGAACCCTCCCGCATCCAGCGGAGGGAATCTGGCACGGCACCTCCGGGCAAACCTGCCAGGAAGCGGGGTCAGCCCTTTGCAAATAAACCCTGCCTGATCTGAGTAACACAAATGGACTCCTGGAAGATTAATTCATCCCCTGCAATAATGCCACTACTGTTTGCACAAACCGGCGGCATGCAATAGGTGCGTATTAAAATGCTCAGGATACGCATTAGGATCTTTCTAAACAAAGTATGGCTTAAGGACAGGAGGGAGTGAAAAATTTCCCTGCTTACGATTTGCCACTCTTTGATCAGATTTGATCTAAAGCTATGAGCAGCACTGTAAATGGACCAGTGAGTTGTCTAATCGTCTAGAACACCCTCACGTAATTTATATCGTCTCTTAATTTCTGTTTTGTAACCTCCATAGCTGTCTCCAGTGAATCATAGCGTATATCTGCATACCGGGAGCATATCAGGGCATAATTTTTCCCTTTGTTTCCCACTTTCCCACAATGGAAGCATGCAAATTTCAGCCAGGTATGCACCTACCACAATAATCCTTTCTAATGCGATTCCAGTCATCTCCTTACAAGGAGAATCTAAAAGATTATGAAAAGATTATTTTTACTGTTTCCATTCTCTGTTGTGGCATACAGTTTTCTTGCTGAAAGGATACCCATCTAACTCTATACACACGGAGATGAATATACATTCAAATCACAGATACATATCAATACAACACATCACAGGCTGGATGCACATTATTAAAATTAACTGCATTACAGAGAATAGATGTATAGACAGAACTGCTGAGGTATTCGACTCTCACAATTCCACGGTGCCTTAACACTTGCCGCAAACCTGCCATCCCTTTGTAATGCAGTCCTGAGGTGCTTAATCTGCTTTCTCTCTTCCATCGATGTAAATCAGCAGCAGAGTTGCCTGTGCAGGAGCAGAGTCTGGGGGATAATTGTGGCCTGGTGGGTTATCTATCTGTAGCTGCCTGCAAGGTGGGTCTGCTCACCAAATTTTTAACATGTGTATTTTTTCGAGCTCTTTTGCAGCAGGGAGTTAGGAAGTGAGAAACAACAGAACTGGTTTAATGCACCAGGTAAATCAGACCAGCTTCTTGTGAAACCTCTCGCCACACATGATTGTTATGATAATAAACGCGGGTGAGCTCTGGTTATTACATGCACAGCCCTGTACTGACTGCTCCCTACCGCTCACCCGTTCTCTCACTTTAGCAACACCCCACACACCTGTTCAAATAATATTACTATTACCTTGTGTTGACACCACGTCCACCCTTTCCTTTCATATAATAAGAGCTCCTGGTGAACAGTAAATGGAAAGCTTGTGGTAGCAGAAGCTGATTGTTTACCTGTCTCCAGTTTGTTGCCACAGATACTTGGTCGGGAAAAGGGAACAAAGATCAGTTTGACATCCTTGTTAAGCAGGATTTGCCCCCCACCTTACCCACAAAAGGTTACGAGTTGCTATTCAAGCTTAAGCTCCACAGGTGTGCCATCACACCTGTCTGAAAGAAAACAAAATACAGTTTGTTTCAATCCGGCTCTTGCCCCAGCAAAATAAAGAAGACCTTGCCCTACAACACAGACACAAGCATTTGTTTTAATATTTCAATGAATCCAAGCAAACACTGACTGATAGCTCTGTTTATATTTAGCATACAAGCCAAACACAATGCACGCTTCCCCCGAAATTGATGGCAGTGAGCATCCAACCCTGCCCTGCCCTGCCCTGCCCACTAAACTCGTGGGCAAACTCATGGCAAAACTCCATGCAAAACCCATTTGGTAACAAAACTGAGGATGTTATAACTCTTTAGGTGCTTCAAAGCCAGGTTGGATGGGGCTGGTCTAGTGAAAGGTATCCCTACACATGGCAGGGGAATTGGAACTAGATGATCTTTAAGGTCCCTTCCAAACCCAAACCATTCTATGGTTCTATAATTAATAGGAGACTGGGTCCAAAGCCAAGTCAGGGATGGGTTTGGCCTCATGACTAATTTCCTTCACCATTTAGCCCTGCTGGAGCTGCTGCTGCTCTTGAGTTCTATGTAACCCATTGCATGGAGAGCTGTCACAGTTTTAGAACAGGGGCAGGTAAAAGTTGTGTGTCCTGGTGCTGCTCTGCTTGGTTCAGGGCTGCCCCCAGCTTCTTACACCAGTGACAACAGTGTAGGTCCAGAGTTAATTGGTAAAAAATGGTAAAATGTAGCTCCTAATTGAGACCTGGAGGAGGCATAATGGGATTTTGTCCATGCAGAGCAGAGCACTACAGAGCCCTAAATGTACCTATTCATTCACGTGAATTCACCATTTGACATCTGCTGAGGCCAATGGAAAGACTTTGGTGGGCATTTGATCAAGAGCTGAGTCACTGGAGTTTCCAATGCTTTAGGTAGAAACATTTTTTCACCAAAAAGGGCTAATGAAAATTGGTTTATTTCCATTTTCCAGCAAAAGCAGTGCTCTATTTCTACTACTTTATATTCTTATTGGAATCCTTATCCATATCTGCTTCCATTATGGTTTAAAAGGCATTGTTCATAATCAGCTGTAAGAAGGTGTCCCTGCACTAGAAGAGGAAGTGTGGTAGATGTGTAGCACCAGCTGGTTTGGAAGGAGTTTCTATACTGGGTTGCAACTTATGTAGAGAACTGTCCTTGAGGCAGGGAGCGTATTTTATCTATTGCTTTATTTATTGCATATGTCAAGTAAATGGAATCCCACATTATGAAGATGCAAAACACAGTGTGAGTATTTATCAGCACTGAATGTTTTTATGTGCTCCAAAATAACTTGGGGTTTCCCAGCTGACTGTGAGCAGCTTGCTGGTTTTGAAGATCTAGCACCTTTGGAACTGAAGGGACATGCTGAATTTTAAGCACTTGGAAAGAGAATTAATTGCTTGGACAGCAACACCTTTTTTTTTTCCTTTTTCTTTTTTCTTTTTTTTTGGTATTCTCATCAATAGCAAATGATGAAGCCTCTGGGGGATATTAACACAAGTAAACTAAACACAGGAGTGGGACTGTTTAAACAAGGTTAGACAAAAGCCTTCATACTACAAGCAAATGAATTTGAAAGCAATTTTTTATGTTTCCATGCTATTGTTGCAGATGTCTGCCTTTAAATAAGAACTCTATCTTTCTCAGCCCTGGTTTTCCTCCTTCATTAGCCTGCATGGAGGTCACAGACCCTCTTATCTCACGGGTTGCTCCTGCAAGGACCTGGGATCATACTGGGTTCCCCTTGCAGCTTTCTACTGAGGTGGGATGTGACTTCTGCCTGCTCCCCACCCTTGGAGAGCAGGAAAGGATGTGGCTTGGCTAACAGCTGCAGAGGCATGGAGTCATCTGTGTGTATGATTTTGCTTCCATGTGCCCTGCACCTTTACACCTTCCCCTGCACCCCAAAAACACCCCAGGCCCCCCAAAAAGCCCTGCTGGGGTTTGAAGCCCTGGGGCAGCTCATGAGGCAGTGCTCCTATATTGGCTCATCCTTATCTGGTGAACCTGCCCTGCACAGGAACC
This sequence comes from Campylorhamphus procurvoides, assembly GCA_013396655.1. Classification (NCBI taxonomy): domain Eukaryota; kingdom Metazoa; phylum Chordata; class Aves; order Passeriformes; family Dendrocolaptidae; genus Campylorhamphus; species Campylorhamphus procurvoides. Next base: position 271,619 of record WBMV01001828.1, on the reverse strand, counting down.
AAGAAAAGGCTTCCCCATTAGAGCTGGAGAAGGCAATGTTCTTTTGCATAATTGCTCCCCCAGCTCTGTGATGCTTCTGCTGGGATGGATCCCTCAGTCTCTGCACAGACATATCTGAATCAAAGGGAGATGTTTGGGTGGTGGCACCCTGTCTACCTGTCCCTCTGAGGTCAGGCATTGCCATCCTCCCAAACCCTCTCAAGGGCTCAATACCTGCATTGCAGCCCACAAATGTAAAACCATTTCTGACCCTGTGTGTTTCCAGGGCTGCTGGAGAAGGCAAAGAGGAACAACAGACAAAGTCTTAAAATCTGATCCTAAATGGATGTATGTTTCAGTCTTATTCATTCCAAGCAATCTTTCCTGTTACCACACTTCTATCGGGATCTTTCCAACCTGCTGAAAAGACTAAGCAATATTGATTTTTAAGTATACTAAGCAAGACATAGATGCCAGACTGCTACAAATATAGACACCAGCATCTGAATGAAAAGATAGCCTGTTGAATAAATAATGCATATTTTAAAATGTCTGAATAGGAACTTGCAGGATAAACTGTAAGAGCTTCAAAGGAGCCATTGATCTATGGAGTACATAATATGCATGTTAAAAATTGCTGGAATATTTATTTACATGACACATGGCTCAGAAGAAGCTATTATGGTCCTTAAGCAAATTATACATATGAAAATTGTCAAAGTGCTTCTTTTACCAGTAACAAGTGTATCCTGGCAGTTGACAAACCTTTGATAATTGATAAACCTTTGGGGGGGGGAAAAAAAAACAAAAAGAAAAGGCAAGAAAACCCAAGGCTAAAAGAAGGTCAAAATAGAAAAAGAGGAAAAAAAAGGGAAGAAAATAAAAACCAACCCTCATACTATGTCAAAGTGTGTTCCATGCCCATCAAAGGAAGAAAACACAGTGCTGCCCTGCCCTGTATCCTGCTCTGCTGTCACACTTCACATGGGGAGAGCTGCGTGCCCAGGGATCTTGTGGAGGGATGTGCCTGTCTCTGTGTGCCAAAGTCTGGGGTGCCAGCTCTTCTCCCTACAGGCCAAGAAATTACAAATGGGGACTAATTCATTCCAGCCATTGCTGTGTCCTCTATTTGGAATTAAGCTCAGCTTTCCCCACCCATGCCCCTCTGAGCGAAATGGGGGACAGGCCTGGTACCACAACACCCTGGCACTGTTTTCACCTTTGTGTGTGCAGATACGCTTTTTATGGCTATGCTTATAGGTCCTCAAATGCCCCAGCACAGCCAAGCTCTGATTGAAAATGGCCTTGCCTTCCCTCACATGCCTTCACAAGGAACAAAACGAGGAACATTGCTTTGCAGTACTTGGTGTGCCCAGCAGCCAGGTCCAGTGCCGCCAGCACCTTTCTGGTGGCTTCAGCTGTGTGCTTGTGCCTGAGCAGAGCACTCAGCTCCTTCCCCAGTGCTCCATGGGGGATGTGGCTCTTCTCCAGCAGATGTTTTGCTAAGGAGAAGGAATGCCAGCTTAAAAAAAATTCCCCCTCATGTCCCTGTTGCTGTGATCACACAGCAGTCTATGCCATAGCGTGTTCTCTGCAAATTTTATTTTTCAGGCTGTGAAGGGGAAAAAGGTTTTTGTCCAGGAGGAATGAGCAGGACGTGGTGGCTCAGGGACTGGCTCTGGCCCACAGGATGCTGGCATCTGGCTGGCAGCTGCCCACAGCCAACCTCCAGAGCACTGCACAGCCCCAGGACACCCAGTGCCCAGCTCAGCTCTGATGTGCTCAAAAGGCTGGTGTGTGCACGCCTGCTTTGGGCATTTGGGAAAGCAGGCTCTCCTGGTAGGCACAGCATGCAAGTTTTCTCTTACCCAGGAATAAGAGGTGGATTTTCTAATGCAGGAAAGCAAGCAGTGGTATGGGGGGAATATATTTAGTCTGTGTTTTCAGGACATGTGTTGTGGGACTGGAGAGCAGAACGTTTTCCATACTGTTTCGGAAACACGCTATTCAATATCACAAGCCCTACTACTGGAGAGGCCAGTAAATTGTGTTGCATCTAAAACAATTACTTGAATGACTTGCACGGTGGTTTCTTCTTTGCATCTGCAAAGGTTTTACAAAAATGTGACTTCTACAGCTACGAAAGCCTTGAAAATACACATAATAATAAAGAGCTGCTCGGCATTTGCATAAACCTGTTTATCCTATACATGGTTTATTCATTAACTCTCAGAACAACCAGCAGGACTGCTATGGCATTCCTTATGACCGCTTCGCTTGTGGCTGAAAATGCAACTGCTTAAAAGGAACACTACGTGGTTTAGAAAGTGAAAATAAATACCATTCCCGTGTGAAACAGCAGGAAAAATGCCACAGGAGCTGGCATTTGGGTTTTGTATGGAATGAACCTATCCTAGCATTTGGAAATTTCAGAGGGGAGTCTTAGCACCTGCAAGGGCTGGGACTTCTGTGCTGCAGCTCCCCAAAACAGGCACGCAGCATTACCAGTGTCCATCGCTGTGCTCTGCTGACAGAACACGAGTTAGGGATGGAAAATACCTAGCTCCTTCATATATCCCTCCTAGAGACTGTTTTCTAGTCCTTTACAATTCCAGTGTCCCATGAAGGAGGTTTCTTTCTGCCTTTACCAGCAATGTATTTCCCAACCAGCTCCTCCCTAGGAAGGCTTTCCTGGTAATCACCCCAGCTTTCCCCATGCTTCCCTTCTTACCTAAAACTTAATCCCCGTAAGAAAGATGATAAAACAGGAAAGCATTTTGCCTGTTTCATCTCCTTGCTTCTATAAAGATGGGTACATGTTGCCACCGGTACAAGTGGAAAGCTGGAAGTTTGTTTGACAGCCAGTGACTTGCTCAAGGTCACAAAAGAGCCTCAGTAGCAGAGCTGGGAACAGAATTTGGTATCCTAATTCCTAATCTGGCAACCTCACCACAACTCTCATCACACAATCAAAAAGCTCCTTTTAAGGAATGCTTTTGTGACTAAGAGAAAATCCAAGGCATTAGAAGAAAAGGGTCATTTTAATTTGCCTTTGTTCAAACATTTACGTCTTTTGATATATGGAAAACACGATTTAAACAAAATATGGGATTACAATACGATGAAAGACTCTCAAAATCTTTGAAAAACAAAATTAATGATGGCTGCATTTAGGACTGCACTGACTCCAGCCATTAGGAAGCGAGCAATTGGATATTCCTCATTTACACTTTCATACATAACATAGGGAATAAGCAGACCAACATCTACAGTGGTGTGGTAAGAGCTTTTCTGAGTGTTATATGCAGGCTTTCCCACGTCTTAAGAATACTCCGTATAAGAGGAAAAAAATTCACAGCTCTTTAGTAAGGTCTTAACTTGTTGCACCGCAACAGTTTTGAAAAAAGCAAAACCAAATCCTTAATCCGCTGAACTCAACGGGAGATTGCCCTGACCTGAAACAATCCGGGGTTTGGTACGCTCTCCCCTGAAGAATAGCTCAGTAATTTAGCAGCTCTCCCAGGATACAGCAGCTTTGATACTTAGAAACTCTACCAGGTAGTTGCTTTATTTTAAGACAGCACCTTTCGCTTGCTTCCACTTCTGGGTAACAGAATACTCTAATTTGGCAACAGTAGATAGAAACAAACAAGGCTATTGAGAACCAATGTTACTGGAAAACTGTATACAAAATAAGCTGAGCTGTGCAAGCAGAGGACTACAAGCAATAATAAGAAAATAAATGCAAATTTAAACCACTCCTTTGGGAAAAAAAATGGAAGAATTCCCAACTTGCAGTAAAAATGCTATTGATAGCATTCTTGCTGTCACTGAAATAGCTGGAGACTCAGGATGGGATTCGTGACTTAATTTTACAGGAACACGTATTTTGCTCATTAAATTGCCAATATTGCAACAGCAGAGCTGGGGGAATACAACGCAGGGACCCACTCCCCATCCCTGAGGTGTGGGCTCAGCCTATAAAAAGCCCATGCCTTTAAAGCATTTGCAGTGACAGAAGGCCCTGTGTTTGCAGATGTGTTAGCCACTTTTTGATTTGATCTTTACGCAATTATTTTGATAAAGAAAATGTTCATCTTGTTGACATTATCACTGTAGTCAATAGCTAATGACCCCAGTAGTTAATTTCCTTATAAATATTTAACTTAATAGAAGTAGTCCCTCGGGTTGCAGTACTTTTGACACTTGTATAATCTGAAACAAATCCTCTTTTTTTAGTCAAACAGACCATGTTACACACACAGTTGGCTAGCTATTTACAAAGCACCCAATTAAATCCTACTTAATTCTCCCACTCTGAAAAATCCCATTTCACTAGCACACAGGATCACACAAGATGAGCATCTCTCACTGAGTCTGGACACAAGTTTACAGTCAGCAACTTGATCATACAAGAGCTTGCTGTAAAATTAATTCGCCCGTCAAATGGTACATGAACAAACGTGAAGAGAATGTGCAAATTCATAGGATTGAAGAAATAAGCTGAAGAATCACAGTTAAAGACAGGTAAATCTAGTTTAATGTTCACATGTAGTAGTTACACATCACAGAGATTAAACAGGATTTTAACTGTAACACAGCTGCAGTGAAATGTAAGTCATTTTGTACTAGAAAAATAATCTTGACGCAGTTATCCGATTTTTGGTCTCCTTAAGTTCATTTTAAGATGAATTTACATCACTGATCATAAATGACTTTGCCCATGTGCCTTTCTGCAGTTCACTATTAATATTCTTTGGACGAAGGAAACAGCAATTGTTTTTGTGAATGGTTTGCCCTTTGGTTGCAAGCAGAGAACTGTTTTCAGTTTTTAAGCAATTAATAAGCTGTAGGAACACAAAATTTGCAACAAAACCTTTTGGTGCTAAGTGAAGTTCCAGAATAAATTGCTTGATCTGATGCAACAGCAGATTTTTTTTAAAAAAAAAAAAAAAACTGCTTAGAGATCTAAAGCATCGCCCCCATAATGCAAAAAAAACTAGATAGAATTTGTTTTCCTATTCTCAGTAAAAAACACTACATCTTACTGTTACTTTTAAAGAATGCACTAAAAACCCCTGTGCCTAAATGACAAAAGTGTAGTCTCGAAATGTATAATACACTTACAAACATTTTAAGTCTAGATTGAGGAAAACACGTTTGTATGGACTCCAAACAAGTTTATTTGCAATTAGACATCTCATGCAATCATGCAGGACCACTAGCTATAGCTGCAACTTTTGAGTCTAAAGGACATTTGGGGACAAAAAAAAGTCCTAAACATTCAAGGTATTTCCATATTAGCAGCTCCGTACTTGAGCTGTGGTTCTCTAAAGAGATATTCCCACAGATTAAAAAAAACATACACACCTTTATAATATTTACAAAAAAATATTTAATTAAAAATATTTTATAATTACAGTAGTCTATTAAAGCATATACTTTTCTCACACTTATAGAACATCTCTATATATACACAGTATGAAATGTCACTCATTTGTCTATACAATATGTAACATTCCTGCAGGGAGAAGAAAGTTCCCTGGGCCCCAATAAAATCCATCTATTTTAAACAATAGATGTCAAATATATCTACAAATGCTCTGGTAGATTAGTAAAGCTTCAAGATTCGGCTGCTCGGTCCCTTAAAGAGTTACAACGCTTCTAAAAAGTCTGCTTTAGGCTCGGTCCTCTATCCCGGGGCAGAGTGGCAACTTTTCCTGCTGTCCCCGCGGGACACTCCGCCGCTCTCACAGCTGGCCGGGAACGACGAGAAGAGACGGAACCGCGGGCGGGGAAAGGAGGGGGGGAAAAAAAAATCACCGGGGGCGAGAGGTGTGGGGACCGCTACGGACGTGCAAAACGGTGGAAAAGAAAGGCTTGGCTCTGGCGGGGCGAAGCATGGGAAGTGCTCGGGGGGTTGGATGGCTCCTGGCTCCGGTGCCCCCCCCGCCGCCGCCCGCCCCCCGCGCTGCCTCTGCGCGGCTCGGCGCCGCCGCACACCTGTGGGAGAGGAATGAATAGAGGGGGTGTGTGAACCGCTCCGCTCCAGACCGACTGGCGCCACCAACAAAACACAAGACATGCTTGATCAACAACCCAAAACAAACCAGGTCAAACAACAACCGCAGCTCCCAGGCTCGGGCCAGGCGGAGGGGAGGGATGCGCAGCTGCACGCCGCAGCCAGAGGCGTTCCGGGGGGAGGGGGCTTGCTTGGAGGGGGGGGAAGAAAAGGGAAAAAAAAAACCCAAAAAACAAAAAAACCCAACCAACCACCTCGTAATTAAAGAAAATAAAACCAACCAACCCGTAATTCAAAGTAAAACCCCAAAGCCTCCTGCAAATATTTCTCGCCGGGCTCTGGTCCCCCCCCTTCGCCCGGCACTCACCTGGGGAGCGGCGGTCAGCGGCAGAGGATGCTGTCCCCGGGCTTGTTAACAGAGCCTGCCTGCGCAGCAACCAAACACGGCAAATTAGGGCTGGGGGCAAACCACACGGACGCCCCGCACTCCCCAGACCGCCCTCCTCCGCAGCCCCGGCGGGGAGCGCTGGGGGATGTCCCCGGCTGCGAGGGGTGCCAGGAGGACACGGGCCCGGGGGGACAACCCAAGGGGACAACCCAAGGGGCCGCCGCAGCGCTGCCGGCGGGGGGAAGCCCCGGGGAACGCCGCTTCCCGCACCGCCGGGCTGCCAGCGGGGCTTTTCCCGGGGAAGGTAGATGCTGCCCGACTCCCACCCCCAAAACACGCCGCGCTCGGTGCGCGCAGCCCCCGCACAAGGAGGGTGGGAAGCGCAGGAGCAGCGCGGCTCTCCCCGTGTGTGCAAACACGCCGCTCCATCTCCTCCCTCGAGAGGCTGTAATTACACGGCACACACCGAGGGATGCGGGCGCCCACCATCCATCCTGCCCGCCCGCCCCGTCCCCTCCGGGGGCTGCGGGCCCCGGCTCTGCCCAGGCAGCGGCGATGTGTCACCGGGGGCCGTGTCGCCGGGGCTGAGCACCGCGCTGCCCGGGCGCCACGCACCTCTTACCGGGTCAGTGTTGAGCGCTGTCAGCGGGGTCCGGGGGGTGCCCGCGGGGCAGCTGCCCGGGTGTAGGGCGGGGGGCGGCGGCTGCTGCCGGAGCAGCGCCGGGTGCGTCTCCAGAGCCAGCTGCAGGTCGAGGATGTAGTCGATGACGTGCTGCAGGATCTCCACTTTGCTGACCCGCTTGTTGGGCGGGATGGTGGGCACCAGCTTCCTCAGGCGGCTGTAGCAGTCGTTCATATCGCACTGCAGGCAGAGCGCCGCCGGCTCCTCGCCCGACGGCGGGCCCCCCTTGCAGCCGCTGTGCTCGGCCAGGCAGCGCAGCGCCGGGAGCGCACCGGGCTGTGCCCTGCGCCCGGGCTGCCGCACGGGGCTCACCGCCTTCATCGCGGGCTGCCGCAGCGAGGCGAGGCACGGAGAGACAGAGACACGCAGGGAGACCTCCCTCTTCTGCTTCTTCTCCTCCACCACCGCCGCCGCGACCCCGCAAAGCCGCGCACGCCGCGCCTCGCTGGCG
>WBMV01001828.1:251056-262586 GCA_013396655.1 Campylorhamphus procurvoides | reverse complement strand
CGGGGCCGGCCGCGGGGGGGCGCCGTGGCGCTGCGCCGCAGCCAATCAGAGCGCGGAGCGGCCCCCCGCGAGCGCGGCGCTGGCCAATGGCGTGGCGGCAGGAGGTCCACTTTGCTGACCCGCTTGTTGGGCGGGATGGTGGGCACCAGCTTCCTCAGGCGGCTGTAGCAGTCGTTCATATCGCACTGCAGGCAGAGCGCCGCCGGCTCCTCGCCCGACGGCGGGCCCCCCTTGCAGCCGCTGTGCTCGGCCAGGCAGCGCAGCGCCGGGAGCGCACCGGGCTGTGCCCTGCGCCCGGGCTGCCGCACGGGGCTCACCGCCTTCATCGCGGGCTGCCGCAGCGAGGCGAGGCACGGAGAGACAGAGANAGGATGGAGGAGGAGGATGGAGAGGGCGGTCCCGTTCCCTTTCCCATTCCCATTCCCTTTCCCATTCCCATTACCGTTCCCATTGCCGGTCCCCGGGAGGAAGCACTGCGGGAATGCGGGCGGAACCCGCCGCCCAGCGGCTCCCGGCGCCGCTCCCCCGCGGCAGGGCGGCAGCGCCCACCCCGACCCACCCCGGCTTCTCCTCTCTTTCCGCTTTTATCCTCTCCCGGTTTCATCCCGCTTCACAGATTTATTTTTTTTAAGGGGACGCCGGTTTAAAGGCAAGGAAAATCCCAAGCAAAACTTGAGAGGGAGGAGGGTGTGGGAAGGAAGGAGGAGGGTTTAGGGACTGCAAGCAAAGCAGTGCCAGGGAACATTAAATTAGAGCACATAACTATTAAAAATGCATGGAGATGGAGTATTTAAAATTCCTCCATGACATATAATATTAATCCGTTTTATGTAAAATTCATACCTGTAACTTAATTTGGTCCATTAATGCACCAGATCACGTATTAGTAGCTGTACCATGTTTTAAATATGATGCTGGAAATGTCCAGGGTTCCATACTTTGAGACAGAGCATTAAAATTAACAGACACATACTCCTGAGTCCTGCTTAAGTCATCTCGTGGCAGATTGTAACCTTTTAATTCAATAATGCAGTGTTGAAACTTCCTGTTAATTCCTGCTAAGGATTAAGAGCCACTGCATATTTGAACGGAATGCCGGTGTAAGAAAGTTGGCGTCCGATCCCATGGATGCTGCAGCTCTTCGAGCTCTCCGTGAGTGAAGTAGGGCTGGCTGCTTGGGCAAAGGGCTCCAGGAAGGAGTAAAGGCTGCAGGATCTGCCCCTAAGCTTGTAAGTCAAACCCAACAGAAGGGAGGAAATCCATAATGGTGATTAATGATTACATGTCCCCTCCAAGCTTAGTCACAACGGGTGATATATAAAGGATACAGTGGGAAGCTGTCAAACTCAGAACTTGAATGAGAGGTGAGACTGGATCATCTGAAGCGTATAATGAAGCACACTTGCATTCTCTCTCACCCCTTAAAAACATATGTTTTGAGGCTCTAGTTACAAATACGCTCTTGTTTTCCTCTTTTTGTCCCACGTTGCTGGTGCCACCCGTGGCAGATAGGATGGCTCCTCTCAGCACAAAATCTAAGTGCCTGGTGTAAATCTTTGAGGTGTAAATTGAGACTGAGGTCCAGATTTATACACAACATCATGACAATGTGATAGGAAGATGTATTTCCATTAGCTGTGGGCTGGATGATCCTAATTCTGCTGCAGTCATTGCTTTGATCCTGTGAAACTCCTCTCCTTGATGTTTCCTTGCGGACATGGCCCTTAAAGCATACATTATGGTTACTTTGTCTGTTTTCCAGAGTCCTAGTAATATGGACAGATTGGATGTTCTGTCAAAAATTAAAAAAAAAATAATTCTAAATTACTGTGAACATGCAGGCTCAAATCTTGTTGGTCCCTTTTAATTACAATCTATGTGAAACTTGATATACTGTAATATTGTGTTGTCCCATTTGTACTGAATGCCTTCTGGGAGCTCCACTGATCTCACTGGAAACCTCTGGGAAACCCCAATATGTAACTGGTTCCCCTTTAGCTCTCCCAAATCTATTTGGACAGATTATTTCTGTACACGCACACAAACTCACACGCGCTCTGGAGCAGCACTATAGCAAATCCACTGAGACCACGCTGATTCTTGAAGATGACTCAGTATTTCTGGAAGCTCATGAAGAACCATGAAATGCTTCAGATCTCTTTTTCCATCGGGTTACTTCCACTGCAGAGCGTGCAAAGGAAAATGCAGGGGTCTGAAGCTGCGAGAAGATTGTGTGCTTTCAGGTAGCTAATATATCACAGTAGAGATACATGGGAGAGAAAAAAACAGCCTCCCCTTCAACTACCATATAAATATTCAGGGGATTTCCTCTAGTAACTCCCTTTGATACTCATGAAGCTGATACATGCTAGTCCGACATGCTCGGCTGAACAATAGGCACCAATTCCCTGTCAACAACCGGTCTGCTTTTGCTCTCCTTGAAGTCAATGGGAGTTTTGTCATTGACTTAAGTGGGAGTGGGTTGAGTCGGCTGCTTTTTCAAAATTTAGATTGGATGTGCTAAGGAAATTGCTTTAGAAATGGGTTGGGAAGCACAGAATTTTATCCATCTAGGTAGGCATAATGAAACTCTTCATCCCTACAGAGGATTGTACACAAGGAAAAGGGACAGTGGCTATTGTTCATGCTTTTGTCCTATTAATAGCAATATTTTTCATGACATGAGTATATAGGGATTAACGCTTCTGTTTTTCACCAGACCAAGTTTGTGTTTTTAAATAAATGATTTGCATCTTTAAACATGTGGTCCCTTTCTGGCTGGCTGGAGGAGTTTATTTGTCTTGGCTACGTTTTCCTGTGCTCTCTTCCCATGTCCAGAGTCAAGATTTATTCCAATGTAACCAACTCTTGTAATATTACCACAAGATCCTTGATAATGCCTGAATGGCCCAGTTTGGTCCATTAAAAGAGAACTGATGAGTTCAGATCACGTTCTAGGTGCCCTCTGAAGATTAAAAAAGTTGCTTTTGATCCAAAACCACAGAAAAAAAGGTAAAAATGAAAGGGTAATGACTGGCCATGTATCCCCTTTGTCCTGAGGATAATCCCATTGAATTGACTGAGAATGAGTAACGTAGCCTGACTTTGTCAGCACAGGTCTGAGCATAGCAACATGCCACTGACTCCAGCTGAAAAAATAAACCTGACATTGACACTGTCTCTTGACTCATGGCACCAGGGAAGGGGGACAGTCCTTCCAAGCACAGAATCCAGGACATTTCCTCTGACAGCACTCTGGATCCACAGATGTTTGTGCATGATATGATGCCATTGAGCAAACTGGTGCATGGGATAGGACCACATTAGTTGAAATACTCTCTGGGCAGCTAAAATTTGAAAGGAACGCGTTGAGGTGTGCAGAGGGAAGCAAGCAATCAATGTGCTTTCTTACACAAGGTTACTTGCTGTGCCTACCTTAAGAGGGCATGAAATGCACACAAATGTGCAATGCATTTTTATTTTTAAGCAGGTTATGAAACAGTGGTTGAGCCAAGTGGCCTCATTTTTAAGCTCGGGGCACACCGTATCAGAGCAGTGCAGTAAAATCCCAAGCTTTCCTTTGCTTGAGGCTGATAACTGGTGTGACAAGTTTCATCTTGGTGGGCATAAAGACATGTGATACTGAGACCCCCTGCTCCCCATTCCTTTTGGCTTCATCAGGCAGCCAGAAGACTCAGGATCTCGGAGGAGCTGCTCAACACCTAGAAGGGCTGATCATTAAAAAAGCATTATAAATCTCTGAATGGTTTATGGTTTATGAGGGAAATAGCAATTGATTCCTCAGTGGTGCCATTACTCTCCACTATTGCTATCATTCAAAAGGCAATAATGTTGGTTATTTACCTTCAATTAAAATATCTAGTTAGTTGTGATGTCATTTAAAATAGCACTATAATGTGTTTAGTGCTCCCTTATCAAGCGCCATAGATAAACTCCTCTTGGCAACAGGGGAGAGTGATATGAAATGAGAAATTGGGTGGGGTAGTGAGATAGAGACGGTGTAAATCTTTTATGTATTATTATTTCTGTGTGCTATATCCCCTTGGTCTACAGGAGGTGAGACTGCAGGCTCCTTTGCAATGACACCCTGTGGATCCTCCAAATGGCTCAGGGAAAATCCATCAAGCATTGGGGGAGTACAGAGAAGTCACCTCACTCTACAGAGTACCAAAGGACCAAAATCCATCACTCTTCTGACACCACTCCTTACCAGGGATGATTCATCCCCAAAGCTCTTGATCACCAAAACTTGACTTAACACAAACCTTTTCCCCAAATAATACAAGCCATCTTCAGTACTGGTCTCCCTATATTCCTCAAATCCAAAATCTAAATACAACTCACACACTTCACTAAACACAATGGCTTTTTTTTTTTCTTATTCTCAGGTTGTGGTCATTACAGAAATTTCTTGTTAATGAGAAAGCCTAAGAGATTCTCAAGACCTTCAAATCCCCAATGCCCCTGTGCATGTAGTTTAATATAAAATAGAAATGTTTATGCTCAAACAGCTCTTCACAGACAAAGGAGAATTATTTTTTGCATGTTCAGTCGTCCAGCATAGAGCACTCCTCCACCTTCTATTCACCTCTTTAGGCTTCCCTTCAGCTTTGTATGCTACAAAAAAATCATAGGACCACAAACATTATGGAGAGATTTAAAAAAATAAAACCAAACCTTCTCCATGGCTTGATGCTTAGCCATGTTTGTTTTTTTTTCACAGAAATGTGGAAATACATGCATAAAGAAGTATTTTACCCCAGTTAGTGGAAAGAACCAAAAAAAGACTGTAGTGGGGTTAGTGTCTACAAGAATTTTTCTTGCTGGGCTGTCTCCAACGTGGCTGTGTTGTAGGAATCTGTGCAAACCCTCCCTTGGAGGGTGTGCAGCAGCAGCCAGCACTGGTATGTCACTGCCAGACGCCCTGGCATTTGCTGGTGGCTGCATGTCTGCTGAAGGCTAATGTCATTTAGGGAGCTTGCTTTGTTCAGGTGACCAGAAACACTGGGTTTGTCGGGTAATGTCAGATCTCTGCACTGACTGAAGCAAGCTTGTGGCAAGAAAGATAACTCGTGTTGACAACCTTCTGCAGTGCGGTCCAAATAGAAGCAATCAAGGGGCTTATTCTGGGGAAGGGGAAAATAATTTAGGAGCATTTGGAGCAGCTTCCTGAGGAGCACTCCATTAAACTGAGTTACATAGTAACAGATTGAATTTAGAGTCTTAACTTTAATTTTATTTTGTGTAGATTTAGATCAGATTTATGGGCAGTGTCATGCCCTTTGTTTATAGACAGAAATCCTCAGCCAATCTGCCTGAAAACTGATGGTATGACACGGCCTCATACTATTTTTGTGTTTGTTATGAGTTTACATTAAGAGCTTTATAATCACACAAATAATGCAGCCTACAGGGACAATGAGCAAATCGACCTAAATTAAATAAGTATCTAGATGTCTATATGCTCATCTGCATATGTTATCATTACACCAATGATACTGATATTTATTTTCAGGGGATCTGAAAAGCTTCATCAGCGAAAGCAGTCTAAGTTCACTCCACACAAAAAAACAAACAAAAACCAACCAACCAAACAAATCTGCAGAAGCAATAGCAATATTTTTCACGGATACAACATTTTACATTTTGAAAGCTAATATTAACATGTTTGTTATTTGTTCTCCATGAATATTTTAGGGAATTCTTCAAAATCTTTGGTTTATCTTTTGTAATATTTTTTAAAATTGTTTTAAATTAAACGCAATCACCTCTGTCTCTCCCTGACAATGAAGACAACCTTTCCCAGAGCGAAGGGACATCCAAGGGAGATGGAAAGACCTTCGCTGCCTCTGTGTTGATGCAAATGCACTGATGTTTTCTGTGACTGCAGTCGGTGCTCAAAGTCATTTTATGGGCCAGTGTCACTTTCAGGTATCACCCGCTTGCCAAACATTAATTTAGAGTTCTGCATTTTATTCCATGCTAGTGGCAGCCTGCAAATATGGATGCACCATAGAAAACGCTGTTTGCTGGATTCACTTCAAGTCAAACTGGTGCCACAGCTGGAACAGAAGTCAGAAAGAACTAGAAATTTGAGTCTGGTGGTTGTGTCTGTGGAGGGGAAGCTTCTCAATGCATCTTTAGACCCCCGGACTGCAGCTGTCTATGAGCCATGCCATGCACTTCCAATACCTGCTGAAATCGGTGTCATCTCATTATCTTTGTATTCGCCTGCTATAGAGTTCCTGTTGCCATAAAATGTGAGGATCTCCCAAGGCCTTAGAAGCAAAAGGCTCTTCCTCATTCTTCCATTCCATCTTGCAGAAGAAATACTAGAATAGCAGGAGATTATTTATAGGATGGCAGCACCGTTTTAATTTGCTTACGGATGTGTGTGTGTTTGAAAAAGCCCAAAAGGTGAGCTTTGTATTAATTTGCAGGATGCTTCCTGTGGTCACCCTTTATAGCCTGTGTGGTTTCTGAGAAAGTTGTCACTTAAGAAAACAAGAGACCTCAGCTTTTGTTGACAGAAAACAGCTCTTGCAGGATTTCATGTTTAGAGAGCATGAAAAAAAGCAACGACAGGTAATGTGTCCCTTAGGCAGACAGGGTCACACTCATGAGTTTAGTTTCAGCAAGAGTATATGCTAAAATGACCTTATATATTTATTAGGACACAGGATTGTCTAATGAAAACCACTGTGTAGCACCATGAATTTAAATCAAGATATACACTGCAAATGGCAGGAGATACAGAAAAAAGAAAGATGGATGTAGGGAGAACATTGGACAGTGATCCATGAACTGCAATTCTTCACAGTTAAATATATTCTGTGACTTACTAATTTTCCCTTAGAAGAAATGGGAATGAATGTTATTTTCCATTTTGGAGTAATTGTAGAGCAATCCTTCATGGTTTTGCTGCTTGTGCAGGGGGCAAACTATGCAAAACTATTTTAAAGACATATTCAAAATTGCAGTTAAAAATGCTTCAACATGCAAATTTCTAACAGTTTGACTCTGTTTTCTTAAAGCTAAATGATGTGCATATATAAGAATATTTTGGGTAATCACACAGCTTATGCTAAGTAACTATTTCAAGTTGTCCTCGATACCAGTCTGTTTCCACATTCTTACCTTGAAGTGTTAATGACATTTATTTTGGTAATTTTTACTCCACTACCATGCTCTTTCAACACTTTAAAGCACTGATACATTTTATTCAAGCAAATCTCTTAATTTACCTCAATGGAGAAATTGACTTGAAAAGCAGCACAAATCCTTGCTTATAGAGAAAGTTTGTCTTGAAGTTAATGAGCTTATTTGCCTGAGTAAGGATATGGGTATAAGGACTGCTCAAGTGAGCAGAAGTCTCACAACTGGATGCAAAGTCATTAGCTTACTTTAGACCAGCCTCTTGAAATAGTTACTGAACATCGAGCACCAGACAATTGGTTCTCAGAAAAACATTTTTAAAATGTGAAAATGCAAAAGAGTAGGAAAAATTGAAGTTTTAAATACAAAAGTTTAATTAAAAGACACTGTGGTTGGTGGTGATAGTTATCCAAAGTAAATTTTATGTCCCCATGGGATTGTACTCAGTGCCCATTGCAGTTCTTTTCCACTGAGAGTAAAAGACTCCTTACACACAAAAAGAGTTTTCTTTTGCCTCCAGGAACTCCTTAACAAACACAGAGTACATCAATCTTCCTTGCAGTATGGTATGAATTATTATTAGAGATACATTAATAGAATATTATGCATTTGTAATCTTAGCATGAGGTATGATTTATTTACAACCCTGCATCTCAGCTTCTCCTTTTTATTTCCCCTCTCTGTCCCCTCTGTATCTTCTTTCTTCTGAACTGTCTTCTGCTTGCAGCATCAGGATTCTCTGTGGTGTTTAATGTTTTAGTAAGGTGGCAGTCTCTCCTTTCACTCTTTAGGGTACTGTTTCATCCTGATGTGTTGAGAGATGCACGCTTTTACCTCTGCATCTCACAAAAGGTACTCCACAAGGCATGTGAGCAACCAAATGGGGATGTGTGTGTGTCTGTGTGTCCTCCTTCCCCCATTGCTTGAAGAGCTGGGTGCTTCAGACAGGAGCTCAGGTAGTTACAGCTCATTAAAAACTACGCCAGATGAAACTTAACTGGCATTGCATAAAGAGAACACACAATGGGCAGGCACTGGATAAAACATTTATTTTCAGTTGTTATTGATGACCTCTCAGAAGTTGCTCGTGGCTCTACTTTGGCCTGTCACTTGTGAGCTAAAGGGTCATCAATAACTTATGGAAATAAATGTCTTACTGATAGTCTGGCTACTGCAAGTCCAGTATATTATCTCACATACAGACATGCAGGCACAGAAAATACAAATCACAGAGAAACCACTTTTGGTATTAGCCTCTGTGCTTTAATCTTTAGAAAAATGTGGCTTTTTAGACTTTGTTTCCTTTCCATCTTTCTTCTATTTGCTTATTTCTGCCTTTTCCTTCCCTTTTCTTTCCTTGTGCCTTTATTTCTCTCTCTCTTTTTTTTTGTTTGCTTTTTGTGAGTTTTTTGTTTGTTTGTTTTTGTTCAGTTGGTTTTTGGTTTTGTCCAGTTTGGTTTTTGTTTGTTTCTTTCACTTCTATTTCTTTCTGGTATTTCATAAAGATATGCCCCTAATTTATTTATAAGAGGAAGTCTCCAGAACAAGGTAGCATTACTGAGCTGGCTTACCAGTCCCTCTATACACACAAGTACATTCATAATTGATGAAATGGTCTATAGTGGTGGGGCTAGAATAAACTTAAGGTCAAATCTCTGGGAGAGCAAATCTTGCCATTATTCCTGATGAGAAATAAATACGTGCAGGAACTAAAAAGTGTGGAGTTGAAAGGGAATACAACTGAATGTATAAGGGCATTTTGAACAATTCATTCCAAAGTGAAAGTTCTTTTTCTTAGTTTTCCTTCTTTGCCTTGATCTTCCTAAAACTGTTGTTGGGGCAGGTTAATGACTGACCTTTGAGGGAACCACATACCACTCTTTGTTCCCTAGCAGTCAGGATCTTGCAGAGGCTTGAAACCTTTGAGGGAGAGAATAGGATTAAACTGCTGTATGAAGTCCAGCGCAGGTGATGATCAATGGGAGCAAAGGAGTGAGTTTCTCAGGACGTTCTCTCCCTTCCCCCACCGGCTGGAATTTATTTCCTTTACTGCAAAGTTACCTGATGGAGAAGGCTGACTGTCAGTGATTGTTCTGAGATTAATTTCCCTTCAGCAGTCATCAAAAGCATGCAGTGTTAAAATCCCAGTAAGATTTTAAAGGTTACCGGTCATTTCAGATTTAAACATCATATCAAGCAGTTAAAATCACAAACACATGAGCCTCACGCTAAAATCATATTTACATAAACTCATCTTGCTTGCCACATTCCAATTTTCAAAGTGTCCAGCCAACTAATGACGAGTGTTTGATCCTGCAACAAGTGTGTGTACTGAGAAACCTCTGATAAATTAGTGATGCAGGGTCAGTCCTTCCTACATGCATGTCCCAAAGCCTAGCTGTACATCCACGAAAAAAGCCACTGGTCCTAATGTGCTGCCTTGCCTGCAAGGTCCCTGTGCATGCAGACTTTTGCAGGGAATTAGCTTTCACCTTGCCAGCAGACCAAATCTGTACTACTTGAATTGTCGGTGTTAGGGCTGAGCTGCCCGTGGGTCCCTCCCCATCCTCTCTGCTCCTGATCCCTGGTCCAAGGCTGGCCTCAGGGAAGCTCACACCCTGTCCTCACAGGGCATCCCCTCCTTGCAGGGCGATTCACCCACGCTACTACTCCCCACGTGTCTCCTCTCCTGCCTCTGCTCTTGTTCCTTCGGGTGGCTGAGCCTTTGCTGTGACAAGGTTTAGATAAAGGGTCTGCGAGCTGATGGGTGACATTTCAGCAATGGTTTCTGCTGCCTTTCAAGGGTTCTGTATGCCTGCAAGCTGTCGTTATTATTATTCCTAAAGGCTTGGACTCAACATTCTTTTCTTTCCTGAAAACTTATGTGCAAACCAATTTATTAACGGGAGAATTAAAATAAGCAGAATTCCAATGAAAACCATTGCGAGCGTCCCACTTGCCTGGCCTTAAACAGCTACTCAGCAAAAACCGAGTGAAGTAAAAGTCAAAACTGTAATTAATTTGAGCTGCCCGAAGATTTTACCGATAGAGGAACCTAATGTCACATTTCCTTCTCCTCCACAGCCTGGAAGAGCTCTCAGAGCTCTGAGATCCACACCTAGAGGTGCTGTGTGACAAACATGAGATAAAATACAGAGGAGCTGTAGTTTCGGACTGACAGTCCAGGGGCCATTTCATTCACTGAATAAAACCCTGCACTCTGCAACAGTTGAATGTCTTTAGGGAGAGAAATTTATGTTTAAACCCAACCTGCACCTCTTGCTGAGTCACAAAAAGAGCTATGCTGGCTTTTGCTGAGTGGTCTTTGTCCTGAACTCCCTGAAACTAATGTAAAGAGTGGATCTGTGTAAATAACAACTTACACTAAGGAACAATCAGATTTTCCCACTCTGAGATTAAGTCACACCATTAGGAATGTATCCTCTCTTTAAGAACTGCAGTAAGAAGGCAATGAAGTATTTCACATGTGAAGTAAACTTCCACTGCGACTTTGAGAGGCTATTTTACGGAATCTGGCCAAACTATGAATATAATCAGGTATTCTGCAGTGTGGGAATCTCGCTGCTGAAAGCAGTGGGAAACTTCGAGGCTGACTGTGGGAAGTTTGGGAGCCTTGGCAGGGATTGTAAACCTTGCTGGAGCGCAGTGAAAAGCCCCTCATTCCTGCAGGAAAGAACTTTTCTAAAGTGCCTGCAAATGAATTGAGGATGGAAACAGAGACATCTCCATTTAAACAATGGGGAGCTGGCAAGGACCGAGCGCGGAACACCCGGTGCCCACGGCCAGCGGGGGCCAAGTGGAAACTGGCCGTGGAAATGCCACCTTCCCACTGCGGGCTCGGGACAGCGCTTTGGGGGGGATCACCCACTTGGGTCAGCGCTTTGGGGGCATCACCCACGAGACAGCGATTCGGGGGGATCACCAGGGGACAGCGATTCGGGGGATCACCAGAGGACAGTGCTTTGTGGGGGGAATCACCCATTTGGGACAGCGCTTTGGGGGTATCATCGTCTTGGGACAGCGCTTTGGGAGCATCACCCGTGGGACAGCGCTTTGGGGATTCACCAGGGGACAGCGCTTAGGGCATCATCCTCTTGGGACAACGCTTTGGGGGGATCATCCACTTGGGACAGCACTTTGAGAGCATCACGCACTTGGGACAGCGCTTTGGGATCATTACTCACTTGGGACAGCGTTTTGGGGGTTCACCAGGGGACAGCGCTTTGGGGGCATCCTCCTCTTGGGACAGCGCTTTGGGTACCACCCGCGCGGCCCCGCGGCGCGCTCCGCTGCCCACGCGTGGAGGGGCGATGCGGGGTGCGGATCCCTCCTC
>WBMV01001828.1:220868-250861 GCA_013396655.1 Campylorhamphus procurvoides | reverse complement strand
GTCCCCTCCTCTCCCCTCCCCTCCCTCTCACCCCGTCCCTTCTCCCGTCTTTTCCCCCCTCAGGTATTTCCCCCGTGCCCTGAGCCCTGCGCCGTGCGGAGGGACTGGAGCCACTCCGGGGTGGAGAAGTATGCCCTAAATAAATTCCATATTCAACTCTCTTCTTCTAATTTATTTATTTATTTATTTATTTTTAACATACGGTTACTGATTTTGCTGATCTCTACCACATTCTCCCAAGTCGCCTTTTTTTGTCATCTCTCCCATGCAGACCCCATTAGGGCTGTTTATTCTGATGCTCTTCTNCGCGGCCCATCCCTCCCACCTGCATCCCTGCCCGCGGCACCGAGCGCGCCCGCGCCCCCCGCATCCCTGTCCGAGCCCCCCGCATTCCTCTGCAAGCCCCCCGCATCCCTATGCAAGCCCCCCGCATCCCTGCCCGAGCTCCCCGCATCCCTCNTTTATTTATTTATTTATTTTTAACATACGGTTACTGATTTTGCTGATCTCTACCACATTCTCCCAAGTCGCCTTTTTTTGTCATCTCTCCCATGCAGACCCCATTAGGGCTGTTTATTCTGATGCTCTTCTCTGCACCCCTGGAATTGTATGATACCCTGGGAGAAGGATTGCATGAAACAGCACACGGGACCCCCATGTGCTGAGTACTTTTGGAAACGGTTTTCTCTTCAGCTGTCGAAGCGTGAACCACTTTTTGCCCCAGTATTGTGGTCCAGTACAAGAAAATTTAATACTGAGTGTTTTGAAAGCTTGAAAGCTTAAAAGCTGCAGTCTTTCTGAGCTCATCTGAGAAACACAAAACGCTCCATGGCTCTGTGAAAGACCCAGGGCTGATGTCAAACTTTGCAAATATCTCATTTTATTGACCAAATAGATATGCTTTATATTTATTGTCCGCAAAGAAAACTTTTGAAGTCTGAGTTAACTGAAACTTGAAGCAGAAGCACCAGGAGACAAATAAAACAAACCTACAGTCAAACATTAAAACATCTTGTGGCTTTTGAAGCCAAAACTGTGGGGTTTATATTTTTTTTAAATGTGATTCAGAACCTTCTCATGCTGCAGTTTGGCCTGGTGTGACTTCCCAAGGTCCCAAAGGGGCCCTGAGTCAAATGAAGGATTAGAAAGTGAGAGAGCTTCCCAGGTTTTCTGTACAACCCTTTGGCAGGTAGCTGATTCTCCCTTTGAGAATGAATAGCTACTACCTATTGCCTTGCAGTTTGTTGATTCACAGTTCCTGCAGGAAACCATCTGTAAATATTAGCCTGTGTAATTTGTAGTGATATTAAACAAAGTGATGAGAATCCTACTTAAGAAAAAAATTGATAGCTTCCCATGCGGTTCCAAAAAGCTTAACGCTGATTCTAGTTACCACAGTGTAGGAACAGCACAGTTCTGACTCAATTTATCTGTAAAAATGAAGGCTTAGTAAAACATTAATTTTCCAAAATTATGGAATGTTTTAATGTGATTGTAATTGCCCCTTTGTGCTTTTAATTTATTAACATTGTTAAAACGAGTTATAACTCATTGTAACCAAATGCTTTAGATGTGAAAAAGCCAGGCTGGTACGCTGGCATCTTGATAGAAAGATGATCTCTGTATAATGCAATCATAGTGCATCCCTTCTGGTTTACTTGGAGTAACTTATGCTAATTTGGGGATTTCTTTTGCATCAGTATTGTGCTGCTTTTATGTCTCAGGCTCAATCTTTTATGTCTTGGCATCTTACCTTTCTGTAATGTGTTCTCTGGGGGAGCTGCACCTGGATTCAGGACAGCTGGGAGGGCTGGATCTCGTACAAAGGAGGCACAGCAAACTCGTGTAAGTGATGCTGGGGAGGGGAGCCCTGTGGAAACTCTGAGTGTGTTGAAATGATGTCTGATTTCTTGTTCCTCAGGAGCCAGAGTGAGCCTGGAACACCTAGCACTGAGTATGCACCTGGACACAGTCCAGCTGCGTTCTTACCCTGTAGGACCACAGTTCAGTCTCGCTGAACCAGATCCACGCCTTTCTTGGGTGTGTCTGCACTGTGTTCCTGTTATCAGCAGGTGTCCACACAGAGGCCTGACGCTGCATCAGCGTGCTGGGTACCGAGGGGGATGTCCTGATTCAGCACCACTCACAGCCTCCTGATGTGCTCCAAGAGCTCAGCAGCAGTCCTGGATCCAGCCAGGATTTGTGCCATGCCCAGCCAAGGGCTCGGATTGAGTTCAGTGTGGGGTTAATAGCGCTGACTCCATCCCAGAGCTCCTCAAATCCATCTGGACTTTGCTGCCTGGCTCTCCTGGGAGCACAGCACAGGGATAAGTGGGCAAGCCCTACAAGATGCATTCATATTCCATGCTACATGAAAGTACTTGTACGGCTGTGAATCTTGCATCTGTCTGGGATGCAGCCTGAGCTAATGAGCTCAATCAGGCCTGAATTGGCTCTGCACAGATCTTGCCCTGGTGACTGTTTCATCAGCATTCCTGATCTACAACTCATCACCTGTGGCATAGCTGCAGACTGACTTTATCTGCTGGTGTATGTGTAGATACATAAGGGAAAATGTGAGTGAGCAGAAAATATCACTATAAGCATTAAGAGGAAAGTTTGTAGAGAAAGACTCAGTAGCACAAGGGGATTGTATTTACGGCACTTTACTGTTAATTTTTCTTATGGAAAAGGGAGCAGATCCATGGGAATGTGGGATTTGCTATAGGAAAAACTGACTGGAGTACTAAACTGCAACTGTGCTTGTGTGTTCCCTTTTTCAGTGCTTGCAATAGTCAGATATTTGTGTTCTCTTCCATTGCATGCTACAGCTCTAATCTAACAAAGTGCTTAAATTATGTTCTTTAAAGCTTTACTGGATCAGGGCCATTTTCAGTACTTCCAAAAAGTAAAGCCTAAAACATTCTCTGAAATCTTTGGCTAGAGACTGTCTGACATTATTCCTCACCCATAAGGATCTTATCTGGACTCTCCCATAGGAACTGAAATAGCAAATGTCATGTATGCAGCCTTGGCAGGCAGTTTTGAACTTGGAGGACTTCTTTTGGAGAAGTAGTGTGGGCCAACATGCCGATGAGATGTTCAGAGCTTTTTATCCTTCTCATCCTTTTGAAATACAAACAGACAATTCCCTTTTTCCAAAATATGGCTAGACATATACTGTGATGGTGACAGTGACTTGATAAGGAAATGTGGGAAGCAGAGTCTCCAGTTGCCCGTATAGAATGTGTTTTATCCAAGAAGGAAAGACTCCTCTATTGTAAAAATAAAATAAATCATTATAATGAAAGTTTTTCATGTGCTAGAAGCTGTTTATTGATTTGTAAACAGTCTTTGACACACTTTCTTTGTCTGTACTGTGAAATGCATACCTTGGTAGATCAGTGACAGCTGTCTAAATTAGACTCAGAAATTTCATCTTCGAAGTTTGTTTGCATTATTGGGGCTTCATGGCTCTTGCTTCTGACAACTGGACTGTATTCAAACACGCTGTCTTATTCTGAACCAGTTCTTTCTCATCATTTTTGCTTAGAAGCCAAAGGGCCCTGGGTGCCAGGAAATCAAAAGTTCTTATTGTTTTTTGTGGGGTTAGGTTATCGTGAATGCTCTATGCCCATTTAAGAAGGCAGAGGGCTAATGGACATGTTTTCATGCAGCCTGTGCTATGAGCTGTAGTATGGAGGAGGATGCTTCAGACAAAACATGACTCCACCAGGTGCATGAGTTGAGCACTGGGCTGTGCTCCCCAGTGCAGACTTGCTGACAAACCAAGAAACCTGTAGGAGCCTCTACACTGATGTGTCTTGGGGACTCTCAGTCTCTGGGACCCATTGTCTCCTACAGAGCAGTGTGGGATTTGCCTTCATGGAACACACAGTAGTGCCAGCTCAGCATGGTTTACAAAAGGACCCATGGGCTTTTGTTTGCTTTTTGTGAGTTTATGAGAGTTCACCCAAATTCCATTTCACCTAGGAGAAAATACCACTGAGTGGTGAGTGAAGCCAGCAAACAGGGAGGAACTCTGTCTAACCCTGGGGCAGGGGCTGACTTGGTTATCCTGGAGGGCACATCCACGAGGAGGTGCATCCTCAGCAGCAGAGCCCAGCTCATAACCAGGGTCCTGTCCTAGGAAAGCCAGAGCTATTCCTGTGGGCCAGGGTAATTGGACCATGAGCAGTTTTCATCTTTGAGAGAGGAGGGAGAACAGATAATTTTTTCTTTTTCACAATACTGCTATGTTTTATTCAGTAGGGGAGTTGTTTGTTTTCCGTTCTCCCTTCAGGGGATAGAAGATACTTTTCTCTCAGCCCTCAGGGAACTAATAGGATATATACAGACTTTAATTTTGTTTGGCCAGCACATGCTGCACTGCTTTTTCCTGGGAACCACCATTTCCAATGCAGATTTAAAAGACTGAAGTGAAAACTGTGTAGCTGGTCACCTTAATGTATGATAAATGTTGTGCATGTTTTCTCCTCCCACTGCCATATTTCTCTTTTTCTCTAGGGGACACTTCAGAAGGGTGCTTAGGGCAGATGATTTGAGGTTAATGACAGTTGAGAAAGTAGGTCTACCCATAGTGCCTAATTTTAAGTTGATTTATCCTTAAATATGACCTTGCTCATAGGTCAACTTGTAAGATCAGTCTTCATGTGGAACTTGCTCTGAATTTTCATGAAGTTTGCAGCTGTCTGAAGTTTTATTTTTCTAGCTATTAGAATAAAAACTGTTTTTAACATTTTAAAGAAGTTTGTTGTCCTCCTTTCAGATGTGGCAGCTGTGATTCCAGGTTGAGTGACAGATAAATACAGATGGTACAGAGGGTCACCTGATCAGAGCTATAAGGTCCTGCATGGTGTGTTAAGGGGGGCATTTCAACCTTTACTCTGGCTTTTGTACAGACTTCTCCAAGCCACTTAATTCTTAAGACCGGAGCAAGAACAGAGAATTATTCTTTTTCCTAGGAATTGTAATTAATCTTGATCTGCTGAAGACTTTCTGATGGCCAGGCTGCCCTCTTCAAACACCTTATTTGATAAAGGAAAGGTCCTTCTTTGCTGCTGTGACTTTGTATTTTCTAAGGACTTGACAGAATTCTTATTTCACTTGATGGCAGAATTCTGGTTGAGGTCATTAAGATAAGACAAGCTTAGAAATCTACTTTTGTCTAGAAGCTCTTGCTTTTACAGTCTAGCCTTCTTAGAAGCCAATTAATTGCAGCCTGAAACTGCAAAGAAGATAGAAATTGGAATTTGTGTTTGTCTGCACATACATCTATGTGTACTTACACTGTACATGTGTATATATGGCATAGTAAATGTGCAGTCACATACTGAAAGTATTTATCACGTATCTTTCATCCTTTTCAGTATCTGTTGCCTTTAGCCCACTGTTTAACAAGACCAAGTCACTTGATATAAATTCTTAATACCTTCAAGCAGAATCTGGATATCTGATCAGTACATTATATTTGAAAAAGTATAAAGAATGAAGTCTTTAGGATTTTTCTGGGGATTTTTTGAGTGGGAGGATGGACAGATGGGGTGTGTGTGAAGAGGAATGTCTGCCCTGAGTTTTTCCACTGTGCTTAGACATCCCAGCTTTTTGCTGGAGTGACCATTTGTGAAGTATTCATTTGGCAATCATAAAGTAAAACATTTCCCCCCTCCAGTTTTCACATATCCACACCTTATTTCTACTTCTTCCTCCTTTGCTGTCTTCCTTTCCCACAATTTCTGTGTGTACAAGTTTGATAGCCCATCAATTTGCAGTTTGAATGGTCATATTCTTTGATCTCTAAGGAGACAAAAGGAGGACTATGAAATGCCATAAATATTGGAAGGGAAGATTGTAAATCGGCCCCAATCCTGTTGCTGAATGGAAAATCATTGTAACTGTAAAAATGAAATGTGTGACTTTGTTGTGTGAGACATACTACTTAATGTGAGGATTTGCAGTATTTATGTGTGTGTTGGGTTTAATTCCTTTTATTCTGAGCACAGGAAACTTAAACTGGTAGTGTAAGAGGGGGGAGTGTTATTGGGAATACAGGCATGATTTGGTGTCGTTGTGTGTGAACAGGCAAACTCTATGTACTGTATGGATGACCTTTAAATAAAAAGAGAATTCATTAGCTTTGACACCCATGACTTTCAGAAAAAACATCCTAATGGTGCTGTTAAGATTACTACCTTCTTTGGAGATTTGTCAGTGTGGATAGACCAAAGAACCTCATGTCATTTGGCATACTAGCAAATGCCAGTGACTGTACTTTCTTAGCACACACTAAAGAAGATAACCCCAAATCTTGTGATACCCTTGCATGCCTTTTCATTATGCTGTGCGAGGATAGAGCATTTTGCTTTAAATCTTTGCATTCAGAAGGAGGATTTGTATACTAAAGACCAGATTTAAATACTTAAAGCTGCACATAATGCTCTCAGTAATGCATGGATCAAGCTACTGCCAGGCTGCAGAACTCTTGCTTGCTCTACCTGGGGCAGGTCTTAATTGTCTCAGCGTGCTAATCAGTAATAGCAATGTGGGGAATGCTTGACAGGCTGTGATTTTTCATGGGGAGAATCATCCCAGCACTTTGTGGTGGTTATAAATCTACGACCTGCATATGCATGCATGTATAATGCCATAGCATCTGATTTTGTATGGGTGTATCACTGATTTTAGAGTCCAGGTTGATTTTTGTCACTGAGTTCAGGGAATTCTTGCTTACATATACGCCCTGGGGAAGAGGAGCAGTCAGGTGCTCAGCAGTTGTGAGGAGAGAGTCTAAAATGAGTCACACTGGAATTTGACTATTTCTTACATTAACTTGTCAAAACACTGGATTGTAACACAAAGCTTGCAGGAATTCTTTCTGCACACGTAGAATGTGCTTCTCCTTTTGTTAATTCTTAAAGAAGTGGAAGAAAAAAGTATGGACAGAGTCATGTTAATTTTCTCTTTAGATCAGAAAATGTAATATTTTGCTCAAACATTTTAATAGGACAATTATTCTTTTGTTTTTAAATAAAATTTTCCAGTGAATCAACTGCTTTTGATGGGTGTGTTTCGAACAGTCATAGAGAATTAAGTCCTTTTTTTCTAAACCATATAACAGTGTCAGTCAAAGATTTCTTTATCTCTTGTCTTTAGGCATCACAGCTTTCTTTTGGAGTGACCATTTCTGAAAGGAAAGGGAAGTAGTGATATCAAAAAGCCTTAGGTTTTTTTTGTGTGTTTGTTTGGTTGGGTTTTTTTTGGTTTTTTTTGTTTGGTTTTGGTATTTTGGGGATTTTTTTGCTGAGGTCAGCTTATTCCCTTCTGGGATAATTGATGCTCCTTCACTTTGATCTACACTGATGTTGCTGGCTTGCTCCTTGTCCTTGAAGAGCCTGAGCAGAAGAACTTTTGACCTGGATCCATTTTGAAGCAATGATCTCCAAGCACAGGACCAATATTGAGATGCCATTCCACTGTTATTTTTGCTGCAATTGGAATCTAAACTATTAAATAAACTCTGTTCTCCAGTTCTGTTCCTCCCATGCCTGTCATTAAGAGTGTACAAAGGTTTAGTGCAGTCTTGTTTAATAACAGGAATAGAAAAAGGAAGAAATAGCTACATGCTTATTAGAAACAAAATCAATTATTACTTTTAAAAACTACCTGCTTTCAATTAAGCAGGAAATTATCTAACCGGTTACTTAATTTGCTCTGGCTGGCAGTCTCTCAACTGCTTTATGCTGAGTGGAGCATGAAATTAAATATGTAACAACTATCCTAATGGTTATGTTTTTAGAAAACCAGCATTTAGAAATGGTATTTTGCATAGTTTCAAAAGAAATAATGACACAAAAATAAATTACTGCTGCTTCGATGCATTTGATATTTAAAAGAAAGATAGTACTTAATTGTTGATTCCCTTATTCTGATTAATAACAAAAAAAATCTTTGGTTTGACTGACGAAGATCTATAATTTTGAAATGGGTTATTTGTTTAGGTGGTTGTCTCCCCCCTGATTTCAGACTTTAGTTTAATTGGTGAAACCATTTCTACTCATCTCTTGCTGCTTCAAGCATCAAGATCCCCCCCTATCCTGTGTACAATATGCCTTTTGGTAAGATTATTGTAGGAATCTTCAGCAGATCTTTAAGTTTTCTGTTTGACTCGATTTGCTGGGTCTTTCTCAGGGTACAGTTTCCACATCCCAGTGGAAGCCCATGGTGTTTTTGTACTGCCTAAGAGTTATTTTCAGTTCCAGAGGAAACCCCTTGGAATTCAATAGTGGCTCACAGAGGGGAGAGGTGAAGCTGATGGTGCAAGAACAGGTAAGTCAAAGGGCTTGAATCACCCAGTTTTTGTGTGTATTAAATCAACCCACCAGTCCTCTCCCCCACCCCAAATTTCACGAGCATTTACAATGACAGAATGATCCACAAATTCGCACCATGTAAACTTGGCTGTGTTTCCATCTAGAAAATTATATTTAGATTTGAGTTTAATGCCTTTGATTTGATTAAGTTTGTGACACAAATCCACTGACTTCATTATATTTATCACTGTATAAACCTCCCTGTATTTGTCACTTTCAGTTTTGTTTAAACAACAGAGAAATAATTTATACTGTGATCCGAAATAAGAAGGAGTCTTTTTTAAATCCACAAGTATATCAAACAGCTATATGGATCACAGAAGTTTTCCTTTTTTAACTACAGTTAATAAAAAAAATTCTAATGCCATAATTATGATTTGAGAGGCAATAAGTCATCACATTCCCCAGTACTCAGATAGAGACTATTTTGGTCTTCAGTTGGGTTTTAATGCTGTCTGGCTTATGAAGAAAATGTGTCATCCTATAGATTCTCTAATGGACATATTGCTGTTGCCTGCAAACTTGTGAATTTGAGGCTCCAAAGCAGCAAAATGGTTGCTTTTTATTCAGAGTCTACCATACCTTTTGGAAAAGCTTTGAAATGTGGTAAAAAGTGATGGTTTTTGCACAAACGAATCCTGCTCTCTGATTGCAGAAGGGATGGTTGTAGTAACAACTGTGTGCATCTTATGAAAATTACTTGGTATTGTTGGCCATTAGTCTGCCAGGCCATTCTGGTTTGTTTCTTGAATGGGAGACAATTTTTTAATTGTCCCAAATAACAAAAAAATAATAAAAACGAGCTCTGATTGAGTCAGAACCGAAAAAGAATGTCTGCCTTTCCATTTATGTTCAGACTCCTTTGCCCCTCTCTGGCATGCAATTGAGAAGCTGTCTCCAAATCTTCAGCCATCTAAAACGACTTTTATGTTCCAGTGACACACTTAATGAAAAAAAGTGGCAAAAAAAAAGAGAAAACCCAACTTGAAGAAACGAGCTCAGACATTCGAAGTGCTTGGAACAGCATCCCTGTGTGTCACCCCAATTTTCTCAAAATTCCCCTGTCACAGTCTTGAGGGAAAGTCACCTTTCCTTATTCACGTCATTGGCATCAATTTTCTCCCCCCGTGGCCTGCAATGAGGATGAGGGAGCTGCAAACCCTCCTGCTCTGGGAGTTGATGGTGTCCTGTCAGCAGCTCAGCCAGACAGAACCACCGGCGCCATCTCATTAGGGTAAGAGCTAATACAAACAAATAAAGCCTCAGTGAGGAGAGCAGAGCGAGAGTACGACTGAAAAAACTCTCTGCAGAGTCAGTTTCTCTGCCTTTGGTTTTAAAAAAATATATAAATGTTATATGAATCTCAAATCCGCTTTTATTTACATAAAATATTTACACGCCAAGCAAGGCAATTTCACAACTTGAAAATGTATTTTCCTGTTAGATTAATCTTTTCATATGCTAACCACATTACGAGTAAACATTTTCATAGTCTCCACTACATGAATGTGGCTAAAAGCTTCCTTGTTATTTTATAGTTACAGCATTTCAAATGTATCCCTTTTTGACGTGGTTAGGCAGCCTGCCAGTTTTACCACTAAATTATAGCAGAGAAAACACTCAGTAGAATTTGATTAGATTTCTTCCTTCTCCCCATGAGTAAGGCAAAGCAAATTTATGGTCAAAATGCAGGCTGGGTTCTAAACAATTGAATGTAGATCTGTATTTGGAGTGTTAAAAATGCAGGCGAGTTTCGTAGTGACAAATAGATCTTGCTTATAGTGCTGCTTTATATTACTGCTGTATTTTGTTCTCTTTTGTCACTGTCTGTAGAATGATAGAAAAGCATTAGGCAATAACTAGGTAAGGTTTGTATTTCAGAGATTTAGAAATTAATATGTCTTAATCTTTGCTATTGAGATGCAATTATATTAATAGAATCATAGAATGGCTTGGGTTAGAAGGGACCTTAAAGATCATTGAGTTCCAGCCCCCATACCTTGTTCAAGGACACCTTCTACTAGACTGGGTTGCTCAGAGCCCCATCCAACCTGGCCTTGGAAGCTTCCAGGGATGGAGCATCTGACTGACCTCTATCTGGTGTGGCATGTGCCCAAGTCATAAGACTGATTTGTTTAAATTAGGGATCTGATTGGAACATCTTGTGATGCCTCCCAGGCCAAGAAGGTCAGGTTTCCACCGGAGAGTAGTCAGAGCAGAATGGGAGAAGAGATGATATGTGCCCAATTTTGGCCTGATACAGAGCTGGAACATGGGATAAGACAGCATCTGAAACTGGGAGTTAGCAATCATGCCCAGGTATACAGACCATTGACCAAAGATCTTCAGTGTGCTCAACTACCCTTATGTTTATCTTTTCCCATGAACTACAAGCAGACTTATTTTCTAGACCTTCATATCAATCAGCTGCTAATTTGAATTCCTGTGCTGGCTACTTTGTGAATTATGAATGTCAGTGACTGAAACCCCCTCAAGAGAGGTTTCTGAAAGGCCATAGCCAGTGTTTCTGAGCCATCTATTATATGTTTGATAGATATCTGCATAAACAATTTGCTCATGAGTGTTTATGATCCTTACAATGGCATGAAAACAAACTTCTTTATATTATAGTCATTACTCAGTAGCATAGTTTTCACTATATATACATATATATCCTTTAAGAACAGAAGAGACCATTGTGAACCACTATTCCATAATGTAAATCAAGAAATTTTAGTCATTAGTCTCTAGAGAAGCCCATTCTGATGATCAGATCAACTGAAGTATGTATTTTTAAAAAAAATAGTGCAAAAGCTAATGTGGATATAACTGCATATTTCATCCCCATTGTAAGGGGCAAGCACAATAGCTGGGTAGGAGTCTCTTATATTCTGTAAAGCTTTTATAGGAACAGGAGGGTTCAGAATGTGACATTATAAAGTACAGCACGTTTCATAAGTGATACTTAAAAATGTACACTTGTTGCTGCTTACAATGTGTGCTTTTATTTTAGTGAACTGATATATATGTCTCTAATTCTCTCACCTACTTCCAAGTAAAGGAATTAAATGAGTAACTCTAATGTATATAACATCATTATCTACCATATATAGATATGACATTAAACAATTTTTTTTTAATGTGAGAATGTACCTGATAATTAACAAAACTTAATAATGTGACTATGATGTATCTGGTTCAATTAATTAAGGAAAACCATTCTGTAAAACATGATCAGTTGATGTAAAGATGTCTCATCAGGATTAGCTTGCCTGTTAGGTTAAAAGAAACTAGTGTAGGAGGAGAAGAGGTTCTATCACATTTTATTTTTTTTTAAATAAACCCCATGAAAATCTTTGGATTTCCAAGTCAAAAATATTTTAACATTTGTTTTAGAAAAAGCTCACCAAGACATCAATTGGCTGTGCAATTGATGAGTCAGTAGCTTAATTATTCTTAGTAGAGATACAGTGCATCTAGGGCAGCGTGGATTACTTATTCATCCTTTGGAAATAACTTTCCTGATAATGGACCGATTCAAAGCCTGATGGATCAGTCAGTGCACTCCTAATTATTGTCAGCAGCTCCCATTTCATCTCAGAGCCTGATCCAAAGCCTATGCAAGTTGATGAAAAAGTTGTTCCAGCTGAGGTGGTGTAAGGGCCTAAACAAACTGTTCTGAAATGAAATATCCCGCCTCATCTTGCAACTTTTTTGTTGATTTTTCTGCTAGTTTTGGCAGCATCCAGCTGTTGGGAGAATTTTTATTGAAAAAATGTTGATTTTTAGATCAAATGTTCTAAATGGGCGTTATTCTATTCAATATTCAAAATGAGTCCTGCCTGTAACTGTGAAGAATATGACATTGTCAGAAGAAGGAACACAAAAAAGTGTTGTGTATGTTTATAGATAATTATATTTCAGTAGGGTAGCAGAACATTAATTTAATTTATGATTTGTATACAAATAACAGATGTAATTGGTTTAATTGATATCACCATGGATCATTGGTAAATGTGACCTAGGAGGATTTATATTTTGATCTGAAGCTCCTTGTGATCTTATTCCCTTTATAAGGAAGGATACTAATCAACATCTTGTAGGCTTTGGAGTTTGTGGCACTGTCTGTTCCCTAAAGACTGGAGCTTTTTAAGCATTTATTGACAATAATATTCTCATTGAAATAAATGGGAATGGTCATAGGATGGAAGTTACAATGTCTTTTACTTGTGAGAGTTTTCTCAAAGACATGAGGACATAATTTAAAAAATGTCAGTGCCTCGCAAGCCTCGCACAGGGGCAGGCCAAATAAACTGGAAAGGGAAAGAATGAAATGAAATATTAGGCCTTTTTTTATTTATTTCTGCTCTGGAGCTGCAAGGAAAAGAGCCCCCAGTAATCTACTAGCAGTGGGACTGCAAACAGGTTTGGGTCATTTCACAAGCTATAAACATTATGTTTATTCTAAAGATATACAAAATGCAGTCTCCACACAAAATGTTTATTTTCTCACTGTCACATGTGTTCCTTCATCCTTTTGTCACCTCAGTGTGGTAATATCTAAATAGTTTGTCCTAAAGCACAAGACGTGGTGAATGAAGAAGCAGGACCAGGAGCATTCACACCACACCAGGATCTTGACTGGTTGATCATCTCTTGCTCCTCGTGATTAAGCAATAAAGGGAGAGGGAGAGGGTATTTCCCAGGGATTAATAACTGATAGGGAGGAGTTAATGGCCTGAGGTGCAGCTGAGGGCCATTAACCCCAGCTGGTCATCAATCCTCATTAAAAACCCCTGAAATCTGAGGCACCAAACACATGAAGGGCAAACCAGCGCTTTAAGCACCTTTGCGGTTCCCCTCTCTGTTGTGTCCTTAAATTAGTTGTGATTTAATTTCTGTTGCTTCCTGGGGTGGATTGTGATTTTCTTACTGCAGCAGAAGTTCTATTCACTCGTGGGTTTGTGTGACTGGTAGTTGTGGAAAAACTGCAGAGTTCAGGCCTTTATGCACAAGTGGGAGAAGAACAACAGGCATTTCAGATACTGCTGCATCTAATGACATGAAAAAGTAAGTAAAAAATTTCCTTAAAGATTAGTTTATGAAATCCAAGCTTGTTTTTTTTTAATAGTAGAGCAAAACCTTTTCTGTTGCAGCCAAAGAAACTCTTAAGGGAAAGGTCTATTGTTTTTTCAGTTTTGAAGCTGTTTAATTTTATGTTGTTGAGTTTCAAAAGATTATTCCTTTGTGCTTTGTAGTATTTGATACATAAAACACCTAATTCTGCTGAAAAGCCAAGTGTTGCAAATATATTTCATGTTAGCTGATAATCATGAAAATATTTGTTTTCTATAAGTGATTTGGGGTTTACTTAGTTTTTGAGATACATACAGTTTTGTGTGATATCAGATATTGCTAGAAAGCTCATCTTCTTGCAACGTAGGCCTTATAATTGTCAGCGTGGCATTTAGAATATAATAACTTTGTAGTTATTCCATTGCTCCTCAAACACCTGAGAGGTAAAGGACTTGAGTGTTTGAAATGGGGAGAGTACTACAGGTCACTCCAGTTTATAAAACACTGTTTGTGTTAAACCCACATTTATTTTAAGGATGAAGTTTCAGTGTTTTTTTCATATTACTCTGCTTCAGACTGGGCATGGGCTCGCTGCAAAGATTTCTTTAAAAGCAGAAATCATTATTACCTCTTCACTGTGGCCTCCATGTAGGAAATGGGTGTGCTGAGTTAGCCTTATGGCTTATCAGAAAACTGGTTTCTTCTGTCTTGTTGATGTCCTTCTTTATGTTATGTTTTTTTTCCTCTTTTTGTCTTCTTGTTGAGTAGATCTTGCCCTTCATAGTCTCATTGTAAAAATTGACATCATTATGGATTTCTATTGTGTGGTTATGGAATGGGTTTTTTATTGTTTCTCAACTGTAGCTTTCAAGGCAGGGAAAGTTAAAGAGTTTTGGTAAGATAGTGGTACATTTGTGCTGTTTTGGCACTCACATTAAGGAAATTTGACTTCAGTGGCAATACTCTAGATTTATGTTTCTTG
The DNA here is from genome assembly GCA_013396655.1 of Campylorhamphus procurvoides. Classification (NCBI taxonomy): domain Eukaryota; kingdom Metazoa; phylum Chordata; class Aves; order Passeriformes; family Dendrocolaptidae; genus Campylorhamphus; species Campylorhamphus procurvoides. The sequence goes on along the minus strand of WBMV01001828.1, from coordinate 236,413 downwards.
TAAGAAGAAGAGAAACACAGTGTGTTTTTCTAGTTAAATATTTCAACATATCTCACTAGCCTAGACAATGTAATTACTTGTAAGCATGTAAATACCTCAAATTTTTTTAATACACATGATTCTGCTTTCTTTTAATACATATGAAGCTGTTTTTATATCCCACCAAGTCTGAAGACCCTTCAGAGGTCAGAATGCTTCTCTGTGCTTCCAGCTTTCATGCTAATACATTGCATTGACAGTCTTAGGAAGAATATTATTAGTGGTTGAAATGTGTGGCATTTATTTTATATTCAAGTAATAATTCAATGTTGTTCATGTTGTTCCCTGTCTCCCAACTGTGTGCAATAACCATCCTATACCTGAAAACTGTGACTGGAACTTAGTTGAACACTGGATGTAGTTCAGCTCAATTCCTGGTTTTTTTTTTGGAAAACTTTGCTGTTTGCAGTTTTTCTTTCTTCTAATCAGCATTAATGGATCAATGTGCAGGAAGTGACATGCCAAGGTAAGATGCTGCTGAGTGTGGACAGGTATTTAGAGATAAACAGAAGAAACTGGATGTGTCCAGAAGAACGTCACCTTCTTAAGCCTGGCATGTTTTCTTTGCAACACTTTTAGAACAGCGGGATTTCTGTTCAGGTTGTGAGATAGGATTGATGTGAACTCTTGTGGTGTGAAGGTCAGAACTGTCCACTTCTTAGTTCTGCTTTGGAGATGAGGATCTTGAACCTTTACAGAGCTGTTGTACTGGGTAGCTCTACTAGAAATTCCATACTTTATGCTCCCATGCCAGGAAGCAAATGAGAGTGGTTTGGCCTTGTCTCTGTAGAAGGGACCTTGGAGATCCAGGGATGTCAGAAATGACAAACCTGGGATGTGTTCCCAAGGTCAGTGGTTCAGGACAGTATGCCTGATGGGGCTGATTGGAAGCTGTAGGTATAGGGACCCCATGTACTGACTGTGAAAACTGAAAATAATATTGAAGATAATAGCAGATATTTAAGGAGGAAAAGGGAAACCAGAAAGGCTTAATTTCACTGAGACTCTGCAGAGTGCAGGAAGTCTTCCTTGGGCAGTATGACTGAATTCCTCTTCACTTTTCTGGTTTGTAGAGAGTCTGACACTTCCATATTTTAGTATTCCATATTTATTTGCTTGTCCTGATGTCTGGCATTTCCTGTTAATGAGAAACTCTCTTTGCAGTAACTATAGATGCAACCCCATGTCTAAATTTGTTGCATATAAGACAGCTTTTCCCCACAAGTTTCTCCAGGGATGCAGACTTTGTGGAAGTTCTTTATTGTTAGTTTTGTAGAACTTGAGATACAATTCTACTTCGACATGTGAATATAGAATGCATCTGATATGCATGGTTGAAAACTCCTGTAGATACCTATGGGATAATACTGTGATGCATTTTAAATGATTACAGCTGTTGGAGGGAAGGATGTTTGCTACTGAGAGAAGTAGAGAAACTTCTTGGTGTGATTCAATATACAAGGAAAATATATATTTAATTTTTTTTAAATCAAATTCGCATAAGAGAGCCAGGACTGCTGTATGTATTGCACTGTGTAGCTTTTAAAAGGAAAAAAAATAGTGTCATTCCTATGCTGTTTCTGTGAGTAAGGGAGTAAATGACCTTCAGCTTTCGATAAATGGAAGGATTGCAGTTTGTAGATTATGATAGCCATTTAAAAACCCCCAGAATAATCCCACTTTTCTGCTTTTGGCAAATGCCTAGTAGTATGCAAATGGTCTGACAATGGTGTGTACTATAAAAATATACTTGAGCCCCAAAATATTTCATATAAATTTAAACACACAATTCTAGTCTACCCCAACATAAACTGAGGGTCTGGACAAAGACAGGGGAGTTACTGTCATGTGCAGCCAACACAAAATCATAATAGGCTCCAAAATCTTGTAAATATTAGAAGATACTAATGTATATTGTTGATTATAATTCCAGTCACTGGTTATAAACCTCATGAAATGAATTGCCTCATTTATAATGCATACCATGGGACAACATCTAATTTGGTGACAAGCATGGAGTCTAGCAAAGATTCTACAGAAATATCTGCTTAAATTACTATGTTCTCACCTAATTACATATATTTTCTAAAGCTTTGTTATTTAATATACCTGTTGTTATTATTAAATTGAATTTCACACCTTCAAAAATTCTGGTAAATAAATGTCCTTTTTGCTGTGAGATGCGTGTTAGTGTTTATTTTAAATTGTAACTTTTTGTGAGAAAGATAAGAAAATCAACATATCCTGTTATCACTCTTCACTTTTGAAACAAGGTGAAGACTATCCTTGAAAAGTAATTGATATTCCTGTACAGGTTGAAACTGATATACAAATAGATAAGCAGAATCCTTTGAGTCTGTGCTTTAGCTGAAAATGCCATACCAATGGCTGTCTTATATGGCCTCCAGTTTCAGACCAGATCTTTGACCTTTTGGACCCTTCTGCTCATTTACTTTGATTGCTATTTCAGATGCCTGGCACCAGTGTAATTTTTAGGTGCATAAGTAGACCATAAAACTACTAAAGTGATGGTATCTAAGTTAATGTGCAGTGGGTTGACCTTGGCTGGACACCTGGTGTACACCAAGCTGCTCTATCACTCCCATCCCAGCAGGATTGGGGGGAAATAGAATAGTTTAATAAATAAAAAGTGAAGAAGGTGGGGGGGGAACCCCTAAAGATTTTATTCTCTACTTCCCATCAGCCAGTGATGCTCAGTGACTTCCCAGGAAGCAGGGCTTGAGCACATGTAGCAATGCTGAGCATGATTTGCTTTGAAAGGCAAATGTAAATAACAAATCTCCCCCTTTCCTCTCCCTTTTTCTCCCATGTCATTGGGAGGTAATATAGTGGTCAATACTGTCTGAAGTGAGGGCTGTAAAAGTAGTTCTGTTACAAGTTTAATTCCTAGACTTTTGGAAATTGGTTCTGATTTATAACGTGACCAGATCTGGTATAAAATTCCAATGTGTCTGGCCAAGTGTAAAATGGCACATTTTTAATTGCTATGCAGTTTTGATCATAGTTAAGGGTGGTAGTGGCAATGTGAGATATCACTGCTGTTCTGGCAAAGGCTTCAATGCTGAACACGACTGTGGTGGAGTGAGCTGAGGGGTTCAATCACTGTTTCCATCTGCAGGGTGTTTGCTCTGTTCCAGTCTGTTGTACCCATGGAAATTCATTACAAACAAAATGATTATATGTGTGTTTTTTTGAAGGGGGCTGTTGAGGTGGAACAAACCAATTGTGTATGACTTGTTGCAAGATGGGGGAAATGTTTTTCCTAAATGGAACACGAACAGCAATTGCTAAAATTTGTTCAGGTGGGGGATCTTGTATTGCTGTTCCTGCAGTCTCTCATTGGGTGAGATCTCTGCATGCACTTGGAAGTTGCAAGTGTGTTGCCTTTTAATTGAGGAAATACTTTCATCCTTTGAGCTCCTTATATGCATATATAGGGTGGGAATCATTGTCACAGACTTTGAGGAAAATCACCTTTCCCTGTGAGAAAAATCAGGAAATGGAATAGGATGTTTGGAAATTATGTGGAGCCTCTATCCCAGGAAACTTTGAGACTGGATAAAGCCCTGAGCAAGCTGGTTTGATTCTGGCTGACCTTTCCAGCAGGTGGTTGGATTGCAGGCTCCTTGAGGTCTGTCCCACCTGAATGAGTGTGAGAGTCAATGATTCTCTAATGGACAAGATGTCAGAGGTGGGCAGATTAATGTTGTTGTGCTATTTTTATGTGAGACTTATGGCAGAGTGCATTAACAAAGCAGAGACATCACCTCAATTCCATGAAGATGCAAGCCTGGTGGTCTGTATCCATACTGCCATTTAAGCTGGGGAGTCACTCAAGTGTTAGAAAAGGAGAACTGATGAGAAGCTGATTAGCACAAGTTTTACTGCAGTATCTTTTTATCTAATAATGTATGTGATTTTTTTTTTCCCCCAGTGCTTTAATTTTGTTATGTAAAGGCTGCAACCCATTGTGTTAGGGATATGGTTGCAAACAGAAAGGCAGCAGATAAATCTGTATGGTATTTTTAAACAGAGAGGATGGCATTAGTGAACATATGATGTCCATTTGTCAGAGTTGGGAAGGAAGAAGGCAAATCACAGATTTGTAACTTAGAAATTAATGCAGTCATGCAAAACTTCTGTTATGTGGACTTCAAGGAGCTATCTACAGTTGAATTTTTATACTGTGATTGGCATGACACAGATGGGAAAGGAGGATAATATGGCGAGAAAAGTGTCAGGGCATGAAAGCACAGAAAAGTGTGCTAGTGGTTTTTCTGGTTTTGTGCTTTCACAAATGCTGCTATTCATAGGTCATCTGCATGGAGGATTTACTTGACATTGCAGAAAATATTCTCTGTATTCAGTGTAGGGACATTCTCTGTAACTCTACTCTAGCTGGTGGCAGTTTTGGACATAATGCAATGTTGATAATTGTTTACCTGGTATGAATCTTGCCTGAGAAACATGGGAACTACAGAGAAGCTTTCAGTTTGCACTCCTCAGTGAAGATTCTGAAAAGGCTATTCATATTGGCCTAGTAATGTACAAAAAGAAAAAATCTTTTTAAATTAGGATTTATAAATAATCTGGATTTCAGTCCTTGCATTCACTCTGTGGAATGAAGCTGTTCACGATACTTGAGGAGACCTTTTTTTTTTCCCTCTTTTCATCTTTTTTTCCTTTTCCTCCTAGAAGGATGCATGTACTGCAGTTAGAGTGTGCATGTGGGAACTTAAATACATGATGCAGCAGGAAACAATGTGAATTTAGAATGCATCACAGCCACTGCATTCCTCTGCTGGCCTTGATATGTTCTGAATCTGCTCTTGCCCAGGAGGTTCCACCTCCAGAAGTCCTTTCAGGTAGTAAAGATCAGTGAATTGCTTCCCACTACTTGAGAGGAACAGATATGCTAGCCTCAGACTTTTCTGATCTATTTTCTTAAGAACAATAAAAGTATAGCAAGCTTACACAGGAGGGAAGAAAGGGGCTTATGTACTGTGGGATTTGATGGGTGCAGTTCTGGGGAACTCACCTCTCATCTGCCCAAATGCACAAATGTTTTGTGGAGTGGTATCAGTGGGATAGCTGGAAGAGATCCTAGTGTTGCCTAAAAAGGGAGCTTTCTGAAAGAAAGCATGTGTTTACAGGCAGAGGAAACTTTTTGGAATAGCAAATTAGCTTCACATTGTTTCAAAGAATGGGTAAGGGAAGTTTGTGAGTCCTTATTTTGCCTCTGTATCAACACAAGAGTGTTGAGTTTCTTGGTAGCTCCAGTTCCTGAGGATCATTAGGGTCTGTAGCCCAAAGGCACCACAACAAGGTAACCTGTGTCGTGCCTTTTAGAGAGGTAGAGCAGGGGCTATAGGAGAAGTGACTAGTTTGTGGTAGTGTGGTGTGTGTGTATTAAAAAAGGAAAACAAACTCTGACTCCTGTTTTCTATCTTAAACTTCTTGGTTTTCTGAGGAGAAAAAAATCATCAGTCTTCTCCTATTAATGCTCTGGCAGAAATGATCTTTTGTAAACATGTGGATGTTTGTTTTCTGATGTTGAATTAGACTCAGTGACAGTATTTTTCGATGTGACAGTATGTTTTGATGTGTCAGTTGATTCCTCCTTTGGGCCTGAGTCGCACTGAAACATTTTCTAATTGGAATATGAACAGTTGGTGCCATGGTCCAAGGCTGCAGCATCAGCACTTGAGGGGTCTTACAGTGATGGTCAAAAGGCCATGAGAGTGGCCTGATTAATGAAAACCAATAGTTTATGCCTTTAAATTGTTTGTTATGACATCACAAGCTTTTATGGTTTCATGCCACTTCATTATTACATATGTAATATCTCAGTAGTGGGGTTGTAATTATTGATAGCATCTGTTGATAACAGTTAGCTTTCTGCTTATGGTGTTTGGAAGAATGTTCCTTTTAGCCCTGTGAATCCTTTGTTTCTCACTCCCCAGGTCTATATCTACCGGTTTTGGGGAAGGGAGGGGGAGAAGGAAGGAGAGGAGGAAAAAAAAAGGCAAGGTAATTATCTCCACTAATAGTCTGCCTGCTTGTGCTTGATTGAAATGCAGGCTGACTCTCCTGTATCAGTGATTTATTCCCAAAGAGAAGTTCCAGTTGTCTGCAAAGCCAACACCTTTGGACAGGCACCATCTGGCCAGCTGCTTATTAACTCCCATGGTCCTGCCTGATTCCTCTGGCAGAGAGACCAGGCTCGTAGAAAGCAAACTAGAAGGATGCTGCCAGGTGCCCCGAGATCTCTCTTCCCTAAAGAAAAATGAATTTCATGCAGCCTCCCTAGCGGGTACCATGTAAAAATAATTAAAAGGGTACCGAGGAAAAGCAGCTAATTAAAAAGACTAAACACTGAGTCCTCTCATTCTTGAGGCTGGCCAGGCTTTTCCCGTGGGGAGGCCAGAAGTCAATTGTGTCTTTATGCTGTCATTTCGGTTGAACCTGTGTGAATGCTCCTTGGAATCCAGGTACAAATCAGGATTCCCTGTGCACCCTCACACCTGTGGGGTTTGCTGCCTCACACTCCCTGGGGACTTCACTCTCCTCCTACAGCAGCAGAGATGGGTTCCACTGAACAGAGTTCTTACAGTTCAGGTTTTTACTGTAATAAGGGCAGACTGGGTTATCCAAAGTGTGCAGGTTTGAAATATGTTGTCCCGTTGCTGCCATGTGTTTGAAAGGAAGCATAAAACAGCATATAAGAATGTTGAAGAAAGGTAATACACTGCAAGGAAATCTAAAAGAAATGTGTTTATTGGCTGGGTGTTTCATCATAACCTTGTACACACGGAACCTTAACTTCTGCTGAGAATTATTTTATAGGAAATAAAGGAAGAATAGGGTGTATTCCTGTGTGCTACACCTGCCACCATAGGGATCTTGGTACACTTTTTAAATTGAAGTGTGACTGGCTCTAGGCAGGCAGTAGGGGATACTTTTAAACTCACAGATGATCACATATTGTCTCTGAAAATTCTTTCCACAAAATTGCCTGAAAATTTGGACTCTAATAAAATAGCAAAAAATTTCCGAGTTGTTTTTACAGAAAGATCTTCACAATTAATGTGAAAAATAGCATAAATAGCTGTTACATGACCACTGCCTTACTCTGATTTTAAAAAAGATGACATTTTTTCCATTATCTGTCACTAGGTAGTTTCATTGCTAGGCACTATGGTCCAAAAATATTTTCTTTGTTTGAAATTCTCTGACAGGAATTTAAAATGAATCCTCAGATCTTTTCAAAACCTTAAATCAGATAGAAAAACATATGTTCTTTGATTTATTTTTTTTCCTCCAACGTTCAAGTATTTTAAAGATTGGGAGAAAAAGTAAAATTGACCAGAAGTGTTGTCTGTGAGCCATATCACAGTGTATGGCCACTCTGAAATCCTCCTACTTTAGAACTGTCCTGGACTTGTTTTCACCTGCTTGCATTTGGAAACCTCTTCTGAACAAGAACAAAAACTGTAACAGACTTGGGTACCTTATTTTTTTTTTCCCCCCTGCTCTCATTCCCTTTTCTCTTTCCAGAGGGAGTTCTATTTTTTGCCAAGCAAAACACACAGCAGAATTTCTGGCACTGTTTCTCCTGCTGGGGAATGAATGGTACAACTCATAATCACTAACATTGTGCACAGATGCTCAGAGAGATGATAGAAATGGAAAACTGACCATAAAGCAGCTGCATTTTGTTGTGATTCCCCTAAAGCAGGGTAATCAGAAGTTTTCTATTCTCAGTAATTAAACCAGGGAATATTGCAAGAAGAAGGCAATGGCTGAAATGACTAAGTTATCTTCAAAAAGGTGTGGGTATATAAATATTTTAGTCTACAGGCTTGATTATTCTGTCTATGTGTGGAACCACTTTTATCTTTTGCCAAAAAAAAAAAGTTACCGAATAAAGGTTGATAGAACTGTCTTCATCTTTACCCTCTGTCCTTTGCAACTTCATTTTTAGCACGTTTTACAACTGTGCTTGAGGACAAGCGTTGGCCAGCAATGTGCAGTTGAGGTAAACTTTCAATTTGGAGCCCCTGGGAGTTTAGTCTGTGAGATCACACGGGATCAAACACACTGGAATGATCTCAGTTTGTGTCTGTCGTTGAGCAGTTCCAGTATATAATGCATAATAGCGACTTCCTTGGAAAACCTGCACAGATGAGCAAATCACAATTAGTCAGCAGAGCCAGAAGATCTGGTCCTGAGCTAATCTCCCCATTGAAGCAAACAGAAAGTGTGCTTACTCGGCTTTGTTCAGCCTTTCAAGGACCTCTGCCAGGACATTATCACATCGTGCCCAGAGTGTCGCTGGAGCATCCTTGTGTGTCCTGGGGACCAAGGAGAATTGAACAGGTGTGCTGTGAAGCATGGCATGAAAAGGTTTTATTTAAAGGGTGATTCCATGAGGGGAAGATAAGAATATCAAATTGGGTGAGAATACTATATGCTTGGGGTTTTTTTGGTTTGTTTGGTTTTTTTGGTTTTGTTTTTAAATACTCGAGGCAATAATTAGAATCTGGAATCTAAAATAAGTCTAAGCTTATTAAAAGTGTGCATGCCTATACACAAATTTTATGTATATGGACAAAAATATATCCTGCTGTCCCTGTCAGTGAGGTTAGCAGTGCTCACCTATATAGCATTGTTTTGAATATCTAATGAGCACAGGGAAAAAAAGACAACTGCTTCTCTGTTTGCTTTTAAATGGCCATGTATATGTTCTTCCACAAAACCTTTCAGATGCACTCTTTTTTTTCCACCTTGAAATCTGGAATAGCATCTCAGAAGATAGTATTTCAAGCAAGAGTAAATGCAGGCTTTTTGCTTCTCCTTTCAAAGCAGCTTGGCAGAGTATTTTCTATATATGCTAGTGCATGTCAGAAAATCTCCTGCACGCTACCACAGACATGTTAAAGTGAGTGGCTGTAACTGGAAACCAGGCCTGGCAAGGCTTATTAGATGTAATTCTGTGCAAAGTCTCTCTTGTTGATTTGGAAGATTGAGGATGGTTGACTCCTTAAATTCTTGCCTGATGCTTTCCAATATTAAGGGCTGATCTTGAAAAAAATCTGAGTATTCAGACGTACAGGTGAGATTTCAGGGTCTTTGTGATCATTCTTCCATTCCTACTAAAGATCAGAATAGCAAATGATGGCTAGCCTTGAAAATGTGGCTGGGTTGGAGTCTGTGTAGCAGGTAAAGCTTGGAACAATTTAATTGCTGTATTGCTAATAGTCTTTCATTCCTCAATCCCATGTTTTCTCAGATGAACCCACCCAACTTCCCACTCTTCTCCTGTCTGAGTGGTGTATCATGTGGCCAGCTCTTGAAGCCCAGTCCCCAATGTTCCAAGCAGTGGAGTGAGTCTGCACTGGTTCAGTTCAATGGTTAAACTGCAAGATAAGATCCAAGCGTTTCAGACCTAAAATGCAACTTTTGTCTAGTTTCTTAGACAAAGAAAACATTCTGTTAACTCCAACCAAGCCAAACACAAACGCTCTTAACTCTGGCCAGTTTTCATCATCTCAGTTTTAGTGTCAGGGCCAGGTTTCCAGTGACTGATCCAAAATATAAATGAAACACATATGAGATGTCTTAGACCAACAGGTGCTGCAGCTGCTTTTATAATGCAAAGCTGAAGAAAACAAAATGCCTCAATCATATATGAACCAATTGTTCTGGCATAAAACTGTCTCCAGTCTTCGAATAGCCTGCCTTGGAAGACATCACAAAGCACTGCAGAATGTCTTTGAGTGACAATTATTTAGAGAAGTTACTGCCCTCATAATGTAATTTTCCAGTGTCAGTATATAATTAGGCAGAATGAATAAAGAAGAGTTCCTATTGTGAAATGCTGAGAAGCTGCTGTGCCCCTCCCAGCACAATGCTGCTGAATAAATCACATTTAACTTCCAGTTGTGCAACTTCTGGCTTTCTGATCTTTGAAGCCTGTACTGAGTGTGCTGCACAACTGGTCCAGCTGATTTCTGCCTTTGATCTTCAAGGATTTCTTGGAAATGTTACCTAAATATTTAAGAAATGTTTTTTTTTTGTTTCTTTTTTCCGTGTTTTGTTAAATTTGAACACCGTGCTTGTGGAATAGGTCAACTTCACAATGCTGGGAGATGGAGTTTTCAGCAATAACACAACCTGATGAAAGGTCTATTCTTCATGCCAATGAGTCTCAAGCCCAAAGTCCCCCTCCTTGGGGGATGTCAGGATCTTTGTTGCACCAAGTCTGCCTAAATGATGGAGATTCTTGATGTTTTTTAAGAGGTTGAGCTATCAAGCCAACTATCAGATGCTGTTGTTAGAGAGTAGTTCTACACTGTGGGTTCCGCTTTATTCTGTAGGTGAAAATGAAAGATTCAGTCTGGCAATGCCTTCCAGTTGCTGCTGAGCTGTACCAGTTCTGAACTGGGACCTGTGCTTTATGTCTCACTACTTTTCTTCTGAGGGGTCAGGTTTACCCAACACTCATGGATTTATTTCAATGTCCTTAAGAGCAATCCTGTTTCCTGTTTGTTTGTGTCTGTTTGTGTAAGCAGTTCCTCAGCAGATACAGAATTTGTGAATTACAGATCACAGCAGCAGTTTTAGTGATGGGGTTTCAGGATGGGGAGGTGATATTTGGAGGGAATGTCTCTCTTGCTAAATGGATGAGCATGTCCTGTACTTTGTGTGATTGTTCTTTGTGGCAGGAAATAAAAATCCTGTTCTTTATATGGAAGGAGTTCCTTGGAGGAAAAGCTATCAGGTCAAGCCACAGGTTACTGAATGTAGTGGGGGAAAGTCACCTTAAACAGGATGTCCCTTTGCAGGTGGGTTTTTGGAGGATGGATTGAAGGCTGCTCTGACAGTTGTGATGTAGGGCCACATGGGGACGTGGCAATTCTGTGACTTCAGCTGTCTAAGTGTTTGTTAATGCCCATCAGGAAGGCCCCTCTTCTAGTCAGGGAAGAGGGATCATCCTCTCCAGTTACCTCTGCAGGTCCTTCTCCCCACCCCAGCTGAAATACTACTTTTAGGGTGAGATGAATCACTGTCTGGAGATGCTTCTCCCTCTGTTGAGGCAGCCTAGATGTCTAGTTTAGATTAGATGCTGACTTTTGGACAGCTAAAGATACTGAGATGAATGAAATTCTCTGGACCATTTCCTCTTTGTGCCTGGAGAATATACCCAAATGCCACGGGGGATCTTGTTCCTGCAGGACTGTGATAAATAAGAAATGTGGGACTGATCATTCTCTTTTGGATAAAACCCAGAGGCAAGATGGGGAAAAAAGAAAAATCCTGTATATATAACCCTTTCTTTTAGAGCAGACTTCCATTTTTAGTTCCCCAATTTTTGCCTTTGTGTTGGGAGGGGATCATATGCTTGCAGCTGCACAGTCAGAGATCCTGCAAATAGAGTGCATGGTATCCTCTGAGCAGCAATCCTGATTGAATTAGTCTTTGGAGGTAAAGCCTCTGCATTTTGCCTAATACTTAAAGGTTTTTCCTTTATCTTTAAAAAAGAGGGAGGTATTAAGATTTAGAAGAAGCCTTTGTACACTCAGAATTAGCAGGGATGTAACTCATAGTTAACTACCTTAAATGAGCAGAGGGACAATATCAAGTACGAATAGGCACAATGTATGTAAATTCTGATCTCAAAAGTAAGGCTACTGAGTTAAGTAACTTCCATCAGAAGGATATATGCTCTGGCTGATGTGCAAGAACTCTTCTGCTCTCCACATGCCCTGTTTGCTGGGATGATTTTAGAAAGAACAAGCACTTGCTGCAGTCTCAAACACAATTCTGAGTTGTGCTTTGTCTCTTGTAAATGGTAGTATTTGCCTTATGATTAATCAGATGTGATAAAAATTAAATTTAAAGGACCACATTGGTTTTCTTAGGGCTGGGGAGGATGGTGGGAGCATAAGTGTAGGAGAATTTAGCTCAGCGGTGTGAAAACAAACCATCTATCCAGAATATCAGAGCTTAGAAATAGAATGCACACTGATCAGACATCAACAAATTATAACAAGCCCTACAAATACAGGGCAAGAGGTTAGTTGGGGTTTGTTTATTTATTCCTAATTATCCTTTTCCTATAGGCCTCTGTGGTTTGAATAAAACTTTATTCTGTGCCCACAACCTAACCAAATGTTTTGGGGGAGTCTGTTGATGCTTGGGGTTTGCTAGAGGGAGGTGACTTGTAGCAGAAATTAACATTTAAGACCTTTGCAATGAAACGCTGGGAACCAACACTTGAGATGATGTGTGCTAGATACTGTTGGTGAATTCTTTGGAATTTAGGATCCTGAGTCTATCCCACAGGCCACAGTGTGTGTGTTTGTGTGAGAGAGAGTGACAAAACTTTTTCCCTGAGTTTCTGTTGTATGTTAGCACAGGGCAGTGCAGTGTGAAGGTCTGAGATACCTCCAGCAAAGGCAGTCTGTGCACCACAAGCAGTAGAACTGCACGAATATCATGTTGGACTTAGGCCAGTGGGACCAGCTGAGCACAGGCAGGTCATAATGTCCCAATTGTGCTGGATTCTCAGTGGCATTTGAAGCCACACGTTGAGAGGGGGACTGTGGCTGCCAAGGGATCAGCAGAGCAGAAGTCACAGAGGATCTGAAACATCTCTGGATTAGAGGTCTTGAGCTGTGGGAGTAGCTCTTCAGCCTTTACCCTCCTTGATCCTGCTTGCAGACTTGACATGCCAAAAGCAGCTGGATCAAAGGTCTGTTTGATCACCCAGCCATGCAGTTGGGAGGTGAGATCAACAGCACTGCACCTTGTTGCTTGTTCCTCAGGGATGACCCCATTGCATCCCCCTTTCTCTCCAGGTTCAATTGTGACAATCTGTCTTGGTGGCAACGTGAGCAAAATAATGGCAGGTGCCCTGGCACCACATGCCTGGGAAAGCATTGGCTTCGAGGCCAGCAGGAGGCAGTGAAAACCTGTAGAACATCTATTCATTGTCCTTGATTTTATTTCTTTTTAATTCAATTTATTTTTTTCTTCCTCATAGTCAAGATATCTGTACATCTTGTCTTTCTGATCAGCTTTAAGACTCTGAAATGTATTTTTAAGAAAACTCAGTACAAGAAGTGTAAAAGAAATATACCCCCCTCCTCTTAGATTCTAAGACATTTAAGTAGCATTTTTCACTGAGGACCTGTGATTCCATAATAAAGCAGCCCTCACACCTATTTCAATTCCATTTCACCATTGAAGTGGGTGCACAAATGTGGAAGTCTTGCCTGTGTTTATGCAGACCCCATACATCATGTATTGAGAGCATCTTTGGATTTAAGGAAAAGTTCATCCTACTCTAAAGTGGAGGAAAAATGGACTTGTGGCTCCAGTCAGGGTGTTGTATGCACTGGGAACTCAAAGAGGAACACTGTAGTGAAGGTATTCAGAGCAGGGATTGAACTAATGGCTAAAAGGTGAGCATTCTTCCTTAAGAAATGTAGATAATTTGTTAGGGGGTTGATACATTTGATACACTAGTGTATTTGAAGAAGGTTAAGATATTCTCATGTAAGTTGCATAGATTTTAAAGCCAGAAGGCATCACTAGAATTCTGTCACTGCAGTATTTGACATATATATAAATGCTATAGTATTTTACCCAAGCGTTTCTTCAGTGTCTTTGGAAGAAGCTAAGCACATGGCTTTGGAGACCTAGTCTTGATTTAGTCTTCTATTAACAGAGAATCTTCTACATCCTTCCCTAATTGAGGTGTTACACTGATTAATTTAGCAGATTAGTACTGTAGTGCCTTGATCTGTTTTATCTGGCATAATTCAATGTGACTGCTGAAAAGGGCATTCCCACTGCCATCTCTTTGCTTATTCCTGCCTCTCTGCTTTTTGTGCTTCCTGGGTGAAACTGTGGCAATTTGTTGCCAGATGAATTTCCTAACCCGCAGAAACCAAACGATTATTTGGCTTTCAGCTTACTCAGTTTGCTTTGGTTAATACTGATGCAATGGAGATAGTGGGAATGAATAGCCATAATATGGAGGAGAAAGATGGGATTGGCTCCTTTAATCAGCAGCACTGAGCAATGACAGATTAAATGGATTATGGAATACGGGTGCGAAACATAACAAGCAAGTAGCTAACAGCTGACACCAGACAAATTCACATGTGCAAAAGTAGTTGTGTGGCCAATGAAGATAAAGAATCCTTTGCTATCTGACACTTACAGTTGGAAAACTTTATTTCAGAGGAAGGAATTTTTTTGACCCTTACAGAGCATACAACATGTCTTTTTTGGACAGTCTGCACCGAGTTTAGGATTTGGAAGGACTACCAATATTCCTACAGAGGGGGGTGGGTGTTCTGAAATTTAAGGATACCATGGGAGGGCAGAGCGGGGGAAGGAAAAGGCAGCATAGTGTTGAATCCTCATCCATGCTGTGAAAATGTTACTCTACTGGCTGTTGTGTCACCAGTTCAGATCCATGAACCTCCTAACTCAGACAAGAGTCAACTCTGTGGCTTACGTTGAACCTTATCCATGTGACAAGGCAAAACTCCTGTAGGGTTCTTGGCAGGCTGGTTCAATGCAGGCTGGGTTGAAACTATGGGGATTTGTAATTTTGCAGAGAGATGTTTCTCTGCAGTGTTTGCCTTTGTTGGCAATCAGAAGAGGGAAGACAATTTCTTTCTTTTTTCTTTAAATTTTTACCATCTATACCTTCATTGAAGTAGACCTGGATGAAACTGACTGTTCTGAAGAACAGCTGACAGGTGACCAAGGTGTTATTGAAGAGCTCTGATGAAGGCTACTTTCAGTAAACTCATTGTTTTCTAGTAGGGTTAAACTCCTATTAATATCAAAGCTATTAGAGTAATCCTCCAATAATAGTATGGTTTATACCTCTTGTACTGCACCTCTATTGGGTTTGAGGCATAAAAGTACTGCTCATAAATGGACAGACTCTCTTCCAGGAACTTGTATACATCTGTGACTCTAAATGCACTCCAGTCTTTTGGGAGTCATTTTCTGTAGCTTTCTTTAAAAGAAACAGCTGTATCTTGAGAGACTTTTGAACTCTGAAGCTGCCATTAGAACATCTGCGGGTTTAAGTGATGCTATGATTTCTCCATGACTTATCAAACAACAGAAGTTCCAACAGGCTCAGGTAATTAAGCCTTATTTTAAGTTTCTGCTATGACTTAACTTCTGTGAGAGTATACCTTTTATCATCAGTAGCTGCTTGGCATCTTTTCATGCAAGTCAGGGAAGATGCTGCTAAGCAGCTCTAAAATTTTATTGCCTTTCAGAGGATGACAGATAATGCTCTGATGAAACTTGGGCACTGAGCTCACAGGCACTTTGCCAGCTTAGCTGCCTTTGCAGCTATCTGTGTTTCTAGCATGATGCAGTATCAGAATGGCAACTGTAGACTAGAAGGACATGCAGATGCATGCTTTCTGTGCTGACTTTTTTTT